>RQTK01001309.1:0-92445 GCA_003991915.1 Elysia chlorotica
CAGTTATAAGGCTATTTATCTATTTTCATTTTACTCTTAGTTACCTCAAAGCCCATAATGAGCTTTTGAAAATCGCCCTTTTTATAACCATGTGTTGAAAGAATTAACTGTCTTATATTTAAATTTGGGATTTCTAATTTTTGCAGTTTATCGAACACATGAACTGTCACGAAACAAATCAAACTGGTAGACTTAATTGAGCAGCGACCAGGTCCGATGCACAAGATTGAAACTACGTTTTGTGATTTTGTTTTTTAAACTATCAATAATTTATCCGATATTGAAAATGTGTCACACATTCTTTAAGGGCAGTAATTATCTTGAAAGGCCGCCAGGAGACCAAAATGATTAACCAATTATTTTCTTGTCGTACGCATACTGGAGATGTTATAAACAAAAGTATGGAGAAGGGGTTGCATTATTTTGAAAACTAAGACGCAATGAAGCTTGTGGAAGAAGGAAGTGAGAAATAAATATGATTCGGGTTCTATTTTCATTGATGCTGACAAAGACCCACTCACACCCAAAAAAACACTGACAGAGCACAAACCAAGATTAATCCAAACCAGAACACGACTACAAATCATTTTACTTATTGTAAACTGAAAATAAAAACGCAGTGTTCACCCTATAACGAAAATCAAGTCTGTGTTTGAAACGCGAAGTTTTGTTCAGTGTTTACAAGCACGCCGTTTCAACATTGGATATTGAATCAAGCAACAATAAGAAGATTACACAGGCTTTCCTTGATTATTCTGTTTCAAAAAGATGAAGGATCCATCTTTGTGCCGGGGCGGAACAATACAAGTTCCGATTCATAACAAAGTCGGAATGCAATCTAATTATGGCGCTTGAAAGTTGTACAAAGCTTACGCCAGAAAAATAATATATATTTACCTGTGTGCCTGTGTATCTGGCTGTATCTGTTTCCCTATGTCCTTATCTCTCTGACTACCTGTTTCTCTGTCTGTGTATCTGTCTGTGGGTGTCTATTTTTTTCCCTCTCTTTCTCTCTATCTCTATCTTTCTCTTTTCTCTCTTTCTTTCTCCCTCCCTACATTCTATAGTTTTACATTTGTATACATCTTCTCTAACAAAACTATTCATCTACTACCCTCTCAATATTGCAAAACGATCTTTATTTTTTATAGATAAAACAAGACATTTTCGGTGAGGTCAGGTATGAAGAATAAAGTTCACGTTCCATGGACTCTATACTGCACCCATATTTTTTTCGGAATGATGAACCCTGCTCGAATAAATTCTGAAATGTTCTCCAAATACCTGCCCCTCCTTTCCCTGCTTTGCTCTTATATTTTAAAAAAACACACACAAAAACAACCCCAACATCGATTTTCGGACATTCAGCTAGAAGAGTTGCCCGAGGCTTTATGGAAATTAATCTCACTTCATTCGTCGAGGAAAATTGTGCATAATACGGTGCAGTGTGTTTCCGTGCTTTGTAGTTTTGATTTTAATGATGACTGTATTTTTTACACTTTAACCATTATATATGCTCTTATTTTTGTATTATAAAAGTACGGTTACTGAGAACTTATGAGTGTCTCGCCGTATAGGATCCCCCAGGGGAACCTAGGAGACGTGAAACGCGGAGAGAGGGAGAGAATTCTCTCCCTCCCTCTATAGAGAACAAATTTATGAGTGTCATTCGCTCCTATTATAACGTCTTTGAGGTCTTTATAAAGTGATATACGGCGACAGGACTCAAGAAAGGAACCTACCCAATGAGTGACGCAAAACACGACGATCATGCCTGATATCGAACCGGAATCTCAGGCGTAGAACGTGGTGAACAACTACTTTGCTCAGAGACATAGGCCTAGTTTTAAAAGGGGCGGTTATCTGATAATAAAGTATTAAAATTTGATAGTTGATGAAGACAGTATTCAACTGAAAAAAAGTTTATTGCAATAAAATTATCTTGTTCGAAATGCCTCTGTTAAAGAAAATAAAACACCGCTGACTCTATCTCAGGTTCTTATTTAGATTTTTTTAAATGTTGAAAGTTTAAAATATTTCCTGATAGCAGGGAGGGGATGTATTTCTAGTATATCTAAATATGGATTGGACGTGCGAAAGAAATACCGTGTGCCCCATCATTTCTGTTAAAAAAGGATAACAAGGAGATTATTTGATAATTCCTTTAGGAATTGAAAAAAAGGATTCGTCTGCTTGCAAAATTGTTTAAACCACCCGCCACAAAGCGAATTTCATTAACATTTTTACTGCTAAAGAGAACGAGACAAAGGGTAGCAATGTGTGTTCAGTTATTTTAATATATTTTTTAGAACGTAGAGAGAAGGATATTTGTCGCTTTTTTGCTTTGATTAATACGTCACAATCATGCATAGAGAAATACAAAGAAATGTCTCGACTTTTGTTCGATTTCTTTTTAAAATACTACGCGGCAAAAAGACAAGAACAAAAACAAAAAGAAACAAAAAGGAAATTTGTCAAAATGTTTCTAACCAATCAAGAAAGAAAATCCTTATTAAAAGAAAACATTAGACGCAGCCAAATTTCCCGTTTCTCCAAAACGTTACATTATGTCCGGCTGAAATTTCAACTGATTAACTTTTTTTGTTTATCCAGCGAAGAATAACATTTAAAGAACCTGATCTGATTTCGGGATCTAAAGTTTCTCAACGTTGAAAATTCTGACAGTCTCCAATAGAGAGAGGGGGGGGGGGGGGGGGGGGAGATGGGGGGAGGGGGGAGAGGGGCAAGGGGTAGAGAAACAGACATACAGACAGACAGACAGACAGACAGACAGACAGACAGACAGACAGACAGACACAGGGTACCCGTATAGTATGATTTCTAGATGGTTCGTATATAGAAACTGACATCGCTAACAGCGAAATCTCATTTGACGATATAGGTATGGGGTACGTTTATCTCTTCAAAACATTAGGTTTTGTTTTGTTTTGTTTTTGGTCTTTTTTCCAATTTTAAGAAAAAAAATTAAAACAATTTGGAAATTCTCTTGCGTCACATTTAGAGGAGTGAGTGAGTTTTTTTGGAAGGCACGCCAGAAACTTATACTTTGGTTTTTACACAAAAATGCTATGTTATAATTCAGATACGACTCGATGCCTTCCGACTATATTTATGTAGAACAAGACATTATAAATAAATTATGTATTATTCTTTACTTTCTATTATATTTTAAACACAGCCTTGTGCAAATTAAACTGGCAGTGTTCGGAACGGGACATAATTTAATACACTTTTTGAGAGAAAGAGTGGAGAAATGACCATCTTCATTGTTTACAACATTATTTCTAAGAAACTGCGGGCATGAACGACTGAACACTACAAGTAGTAATCAAATCATTGTGAAGTAAGAGTTATGAAATTATTATTTGGATTTGTTAGTATAAACACGTAGGAGTAAAGACAAAGTGGACACAGACGGATTTACATAGTCGAAGAGTAATGGTGGAGAACAAATTCTAACGAACAATTGAAATCGACTATAACAATAACCGTAGTTTTTAACATCGGAAGACGGAAGCATTAACTTTTAAAGATGAGTGTGGGAAAGGGTCTGTAGCAAATGTTTTGAAATGTTTAAGGGTTAACTAATATCTGTTTTTTTGTTGTTGTTGTTGTTGTTTTTGTGTTGTTGTTGTTGTTGTTGTTGTTGTTGTTGTTGTTGTTGTTGTTGTTGTTGTTTTAACATTGGCTTAAATAGTTTTCCAGAACTGGAGTAAATGGTTCCCTGCTAATATGACGTTTTGCGTGTAATCTGATCGTGGAGGTTTCTCAGTTATCTTCTCTTGATAACCCACACGACAAGGGAGATTACTCATCTAGAAGTTAAACCAGAGAGTGTGAAATAGTGAAAGGTTTCACAAGGAGGATATTGTGTATATGAGACGGGATAATAAAGGCGTATAATTCCTTCTTTAAAAAGTGGTAAAGACTATATTAAGATCGGTTTATGGCCATAATAACATTTTTTTAATAGAGCAAACCCAAGTCACACTAGATCCTTGTATCAAAATAATTGTGAAATCATTTTGTGTAACGTCTCAGTAAATTCATAGTCTCTGGTTAAACCGTTACGAGGTCAGAACCATAGAAAAAAAGAAATGGAAGTTGTACTAGATTGGTCTGTAATAAACAGTGACAGCAAACCTTTGTGAACACCCCGAGGGACCTCCTTTTGTGTGTGTTTGTTTATTTCGAGGAAAACGGTTAAAAGAATAATAATATGTAACTTTTTTGTACCTAGAACGAGTGCAAACACGTAATGTCTTAAATCTTAGCAACATTTTGTCAATACATATTGTTTTCTTTATATTATATTTTAAATAAAAATGACCACACATGAACAGTTTACAATCATGATAAAAAAATGGTGTCCTTTTAACGCTAATTTCAGTGTCTACAACATTCCGACTATTTTCATTTTAACTAAAAATTTGCTTTGTATTTTAAGCTAAGGTCTATGATTTATCAAAACAGTGAAGCTGATTCTGTTGCGGTATACGTTATTAATTTATAACTCTTAGTGTTCCGACATTTAAAAGTTTACATTTCCTCTTCAAGCCTATTGATGGAAATTGGAAGTCCAGTTTTTATTCTTCCGCTTACTTCCTGTTCATCCACTGTTATTCCCTTAGAGTTGTGATTCATACCTTCAAAGGTCTAGACTCAATATTTAACTACCGTAGAATTTTGTTCCTAAGATATGTACGAGATCCATTATAATATTTCTAACAATAGAAAAAAAACAGAAAGCAATTTCTAACATACATTGTTGCATTTACACAGTGAAAAAACCAATTTAGCTGATATGTAAAAAAAATAATTAGACAAAACATACTTGGCAATGTTAACTTAATTCATTGGCTAGAATCATTGTATGTTATCTCAACAGATAAGCATGCTTGGGTGACACCTTTTTTTCATTTCTCAATGAGACAAAAAAACAACAGTAAGATCTTATTAAAACAAACATCAGCTGGGAAGACATTATTAAACCAAACTAACATGAAAAAGACCAAACATTCCAACTACTTTAAACAATTATCCCTGTTCCTTATTGATCACCATTATGGTATTGTATCCTGAAAAATAATCACTTTAATTTGTCGCCAGCTTAGTCACCATGGATGTTTAAAGCTGTATGACAAACCTGCCCTGCCCTTCATTGTAACTGGAAATGTTCGCTCGCTAAATAAGCTCCACGGAGTGTTAAAATTGAAGGGTCAAGAAGTTGTAACAAACTAAAAATGTCTGGGAGTGACAATCAGTGAGAGTCTTGTGTGTTTCCTTACCTTGTCTGAAGTGTAATCTTAGGTAAAATTAATCAAAATATATACTTTATTAGAAGTCTAAATCGTTTCAGTATCGAGGAGGCTCATCTGTATCTTCTACAAAGAAACAATCTAAGCCTTTCTTCGTTTATATTTAAGGTTTTGGGCAAGATTACAACACTGTTCGATATATTAATTTAAACAATTCTAAGAAGGGTCTCTAAAATTACAGGCAAAAGCGATCACTTGTTTAACAATTACAGTTATTGTACCAACTATGTGACAATACCTCGTTATCACTAACTAAGCCAAATCAGAATTTTTTTTCTGAAATATCAGTATTAAATTATTTGGTCGGTGTTTGAACTAGACGAACAATTTTATTTTTAACTTTGAGAGCTGTGTCTGTATCAACTGCTTTTGGCATCGATTTTATTTTGGTTAAGCCCCACATCACATCGTCAACTCAACAACCTGATTGACATGTAGACTGCGCTGACCCCATTAAAGAAATTTCAGGGACAACCTGGAGCGATTCCTTGACAGTAAGAAGTGCATGTGGCGTTTCGAGAGTTCTGAAACAGCATTTATATTCTACAGTTGGTAGCCTTCAACCTCTTCCCAATTTGCATGTCTTAGGGATAGTTGTGAGCTTACTTCAACGTCGCACTTACGACACTTTAATAGTACAAGTGATAAGATCAGTACATTTCCCGACCGTCTTTTTAAAACAACAACGAAACAGATCGACTAACAAGAACAGTGTGGAATTAATGACAGCAAATGTGGGAACTGCAGAGAAGGAATCAACCCACTTCAAGCAATAGGGGGCTATTAGAGCGGACCTGTCGAGTTAAGACAGCCAGAATGAACCCTGGGCCTTCTCAGTTCAGAAGTGAGACATTGACAAGTGCTTTAAATAATGCACGGAATGTTCGGGTTAACGTGGGCTCAGCTGCACTTAGACATTCTCCTTCGGGAGGTATGTTATTCTTATACTTTTCCATTTCTTTCTTTTCTCCCCGCCATATTCGTAAACTAATCGCCCCTTCCCTCTCTCTCTCAATCTCTCTCTCAGTCTCTCTTCTCTCTCTCTCTCTCTCTCTCTCTCTCTCTCTCTCTCTCTCTCTCTCTCTTTTTTCTCTTTTTCTCTCTCTCTCTCTCTCCTCTCTCTATCTCCTACTTTCTCTCTCTCTCTCTCTCTCTCTCTCTCTCTCTCTCTCTCTCTCTCTCTCTCTCTCTCTCTCTCCTGTTCAAGAACTCTTTAAACAAAGGTTTTTATCAATTGCTTCAACCCCTTCTTCCAAGCTTCTAGATAACACAGGATAGCATTCAACTGCTGGTGAGTGATTTAGTTGGTCTTTTAACGACAAACGTCAGCCACGAGGCTATATTTTGGACGGATTCCAACGCCAACGTCTGACAATTTTACGTGCTGCTACACAGAGACAGTGAGTGGATATCAGTCTGTCTCAGTAAGGTGACAGTTACGCCAGTCTGTCTCAGTAAGGTGACAGTTACGCAGTTACGCCCGAGGCACCCCTTAAACTATGGAGCTTTTTGTTTTAATGAGTACGGTAACGCCGCCTAATAACCATGTAAATATACATCCATATTTAGAACGGACTAAGAACAACACAGTAACTCGCCTGTAAATACATTATTTTGACGATAGACATTTTGGGCCTAGTAACCATTTTCAGCCCAGGAGACTAGGTGTAAAGTCAAAATACTGTCAGACGCCAGGACTCAAAGAGTAAAGAATAATTTTATTATGAACAATAAGTAAGAAATCAAAAACAATACAATAGTTTTAAGTCTGCATACGTATACATATATTTTGTTTACCAATGTTGTATCCTCGCTTTTTATTTCTTGTTTGAACTCTTAAAATGTGCAAAATTTTGTTGAAAGTGGGATACAAATGGCTCTTAAAGCTAAATCAAGTATCACTACAACTAATCATTATTGTCAAGTTCTTTTTAAAATAGGCATGTTTTAATTTCTCTGTAGATACTATAGATCGTCTCTGCACTGAAAAGCCTAGATCTTTTAAGAAGCTTAACAATAATCCGATCAGAGCATACGGATGAAAATCTAAATACGTCACCACTGTTATTAACAAATTCATAAATAAATTGGTTTTAGTTTCGGCCAAGTCGGCCAGAAATAGAAGGCAAAGTCACCAAAATAAACATAAACCTGCAACAAGATTCAAAGTGAGCTTTATTTTTAAACATGTTCGCATCGCGCTGCGCACGTATTATTTAAAAAAACGGATATCAAATATCTGATCATTAAATTTTATGAATTTTCAAAAATAACCCAAAATAGTGCACACAAAGATAGGACAGTTTAAATTTCACATTGTAGGCTGATTGTGTGGGCTGAAAAATACTCTCTAAGTATCACTCTGTCCTATCTATGCTTAAAATTAAAGGAAAGAAAATCACTTGTATCCTTGGTGTGCCAAAATCTTTTCACTACTTTAAATTCGGTGACTTGGCATTCAGCTTTTGGACGCCATGATTTCGACACATCACATAATCGTGGGCTCTTTATTAGTGTAAGACAATACATTGGGGATTAAAAATAATAGTTCGACCTTATTTTTACGTAGATTCAAAATGACTGCTTGGGTAGTTGAGTCATAAAAGTAATATCGTGAAAGGTTTAACAATTACAGTTCTATTTAAAAGTTTTAACAGTGGTTAAATGCCAGCGTCAATTAGGATAGGAATATAAGCTCGCTGATATTACGAAATGCAGTTTGAAAATACAAACTCTAATTATAGGACTGTTCAAGTTAGCATAATAAAGCAAAAGGAGTGAGTAATGCTAATCGGTGCAGCTTATTCTAGTCGTTCTAAGGGAACATTGAGTGCACAAACGGGAACATTATTTAGATACATTACACAATTAACACCAGCAGTCATTTAGATCTGATGTTATCTAACAAAGACCGGTAACTTTGTCTGCTTAAAAATTGTTTTCTATAGCAAAAGGCTTCTATTCTATTTACTATCTGTTTTTCCATTAGAACTTAAAAACGTCCAAGGGTTCTACCATTTTTATTACTATTGGCTGTAGTCATTTATTGACGTCTATTGTATTTAAGTCGACTCTTTCGCGGGTGCGTCTAAGGAACAAAATCATGACAATTTTACACGCTACAACCAACAAGTAGACGGAACACCGCCCTTCGATATAAGAACGATAATAGAAATTCGAACCGGGACCCATGCTTAGAATTGAGGCACTATACCGACTGAGCTACTGTAACTCAAATATACCAAATTCTACAATAAAAAGTGATGTTCCGAATAAATAAGCTGGTTATAATCAATATAAGTATATTCCCCTATTAATCTAAAAGCATCTTAATATATTTTTCGCTATATTATAGCACCTATGAATATATGGCCATCAACAAAATAAAACAATATTTATGGTTTTTCCACAAATCATCTCTTTAGCAAGATCAGTTTCTGTGGTTGAAGCTTAAATTTTACTAAAGACTTGAAATATTATATATCCTGGGGGGGTTTTATTTCATATTTAGACTAGTTTTGCACCCATAGGAACGTGCATTTATTGTATTTTTTTTAACTCATTCGGGACATTGTTGGCCTGCCTATCTGTTTCTTTATCTCTCTCTCTCTCTCTCTCACTCACTCTCTCTTTCTCTCTCTCTTTCTCACATATTCTTAAAGATGAAGTAAAGCCACAAAGTCTTTAAATCTTAGTTCGATACCCAAATGTTGAGCTCGTATTGACTCGCACTCGCAAAAAACAAGGAAATACCACCAATAAAAAAATACCAGCAACAAACACCTCTTCCTCCCCCCCCCCTAAAAAAATCCCCACAAAAAACAAGCGAAAAAAGAAACATTGTCCAAAGTTGGAAATAGAATCGCGCAATTCCCTACCGGTTGAGCCGTTCTCAGTATAAAGTGGCCGGTTGCGACGGAAGTACATGTACTGCTATTTTCGCTTCGTCTCTGTGTGGCAGCACGTAAAATTATCAGACCTTAGTGTTGTGACCCTTCCTTGAAATAGCCTAGCTGCTCCTCATGTAGCGCACTAAGAAGTCAACTAACAAAACAAGCATTAAATTACTTGCTTTTCTTATGACGTATAATTATATATATTCATTTTTTTTAGTATAAATAATTATCAAGCTTGCGCGTGGCATTTAGTAGAGATGAGCCACACGAGCTCAAGATTCTGTCTACTTCTGGAGATATAAATTTCAATTAAAAATAAGTATTAATGTATAATAGTTTCTTTGTTCTCTTGCGCCATGCCTTGGCCAAGAAAATCCAAACAAATGTTCCAAATTCCAAATATACAATAAATTAAACGTACTCAATGCGTATCTAATTGTAACCAAACAAGGCGCGACTAATTAAATTTGTTCTACCGATACAAACAAATCGCCCTTTCTTTGGGGCATCCTTGTATAGCCTTTTATTGTCGAGTATTCTTAGCTTTTCTATCGATATTTAATTTGTTTAAGGCGTGGTGATTGCTTAATACCTTCCAATCACCTTAAAGGTATTTCGACACATAAAAATTATTTCAACTTATGGTAACATTATCCGGCAGTCTGAAACAACTCCCTAAATCGCTTTTGCGTATGGGGAAAATCCAGTAGACTCGAGTATTATTAGTTCCAACCCGGCGTGGTTCAATTTAATTTGTTTATACCGACACATTGAATCTAGAGGTAGTTAGTGCAACGTTACTCTAAACTCAAAACCCTAGGCTAAGCGTACTTTTATTTAGTTAATACAAACTATCTTTATTTCATGGTTCTAGAATATAAAACAATATTGTAAATGGTAACCCAGTCTCTTTCTCTCACAGTAAAAATTACCTTCCCTTAATTTGGGTATGATTAAATTTATAAGTGTTGCCTTTTTACATTAAACTCTTTGTCCAATATACATTTTTGTGCAGTACAAAACTCCTTAATAGTGTTGGATTCTCCATGTAAATTTTAGTTTCAGCCTCAAACAGAGGGAATTTCAGGATTTGAGTGTCGGCCGATCATAATAACTTTTTTATCTGCCCCATGCAGTAACAATGTCTGTATTTTTAAGATGTTTCATGTAGAAATATCGAATTTTTAAGCTTTAGACTAAGCTTTTCTCCCTGATAATAGGAAACAATTTTTTTAGATCTAGAGATCATTGTACGGTCATTGCATTCCCTCCACATGTTTCTCTTTTCTTATTGAACTGCTCAAACTCCTGCCAAGTCGATTTTGTTCTTAAGAGTTCAATGCCGCGGTGACATACAGGCGGTTTAGAGTAATGGGTAAAACACAGGCGATTTAAAGTGATGGGTAAAACACAGGCGCTTCACAGGTGCTTTAGAGTAATGGGTAAAACACAGGCGCTTTAGAGTGATGTGTAAAACACAGGCGGTTTAGCGTAATGGGTAAAACACAGCGCTTTAGGATGATGGGTTAGATACAGGCGCTTTAGAGTAATGGGTAAAACACAGGCGCTTCACAGGTGCTTTAGAGTAATGGGTAAAACACAGGCGCTTTAGAGTGATGTGTAAAACACAGGCGGTTTAGAGTAATGGGTAAAACACAGGCGCTTTAGAGTGATGGGTAAAACACAGGCGCTTTAGAGTGATGGGTAAAACACAGGCGCTTTAGAGTGATGGGTAAAACACAAGCGCTTTAGGTGATGGGTAAAACACAGGCGCTTATGGTGCGCTTTAGTGATGGGTAAAACACAGGCGCTTTAGAGTGATGGGTAAAACACAGGCGCTTTAGAGTGATGGGTAAAACACAGGCGCTTTAGAGTGATGGGTAAAACACAAGCGCTTTAGAGTGATGGGTAAAACACAGGTGGTTTAGAGTGATGGGTAAAACACAGGCGCTTTAGAGTGATGGGTAAAACACAGGCGCTTTATCGTGATGGAAAACGGATTTCTGCGATTTAGAGTGATGGGTAAAACACAGGCGCTTTATCGTGATGGAAAACGGATTTCTGCGATTTAGAGAGATGGATATCAAATACGATGGACAGTGTCCAAGCACCCGAGTGACCCTTGAGATGGTCAGTTGAGCTTTATAATGGCCTGGCCGTGGCTAATCTCGAAAACCCTGGTACAAGTATCAGTTTCGTGGCCAGCTTAACACGTGAATCATATCTGATAGATGAGATAGTCCTAGCGTCTAAGAGATTGATAAGGTTCGTATGGTACAGGATTATTGATGGCTTATATAGAGGAGGGTTAGTTCTTGCACTTGGAAAAGGGGGAGCTAGATAAATTCAACGGTAGCACTAGAGACAGGGGGTGCAATTTGGCGCAAGTTGTAGAGGGTTAGCCTTCCAATCGGGAAATCCGAGGTTCGAAATCCATGATTATACAAATTCATTTGGTTTAGTGTTAGTATAATGTGACCGGCTGAGACAGGAGTCATCATATCCCCGCACTTTCTTGGTGTGTCAATATGTAAACATTTCAGACTTTAGAACACGATAATTATAGCCTTGCTGCTGGCATTTGGCGGTATAAACCAACTCAACTCACTCATTTATCCACTCACTCAATCACTCACTCACTCACTCATTCACTCACTCACTCATTCACCCACTCACTCACTTACTTACTCACTCATTCACTCACCCATTCACTCACCCAATCACTTACTCACTCATTCACTCACTCACTCACTCACTCATCCACACACTCACTCACTCACATTCTCACCCTATGTTCTGGGCCAACGAGCAGAAAGCCCGAGGTTTCAATCTCAGTTAAACACCAAAAGACTTCTTGAAAAATCTACACGAGTTAGAGATACAACAAAGAACAATTTATTACGGCTTAAATACTATCCCACTGTATTCAACCTGTTCGGCAGCCCCGCTTGTATAATAATAGTTATGCAAGTACTAAAAGTTGGGCGTCTTGAATTTTTCACAACAATTAAGGTCTTTTCGACAATTTTACTTGTGCAATTTGAACAGAATCTTTTTCATTCCGATTCCATGAAAACTTTCAACGTTTAGCTGCGATCACATTTTACTGTATTTCTGTGTGCCGGAAGGTACCTGTGTCTCTTTTTTTTTCTAAATTATCTATTCACCTTCTCTACTTTTAAGCTTCAGAATCTACACCGCTCTTATGCGTAGACAGGAGCACGGTGGAAATCTAAAGCGCACACCATCTGTACGCAAGAGGAAGGCAAAGTTTGCACTTTCAGATGAATAACTCCGGGCACATCTATCATATATATATATACCCTATTTCTCTTCATCTGTGTCCGTATTCTGGCTGTTTGTATAGAATATCGATTTCGTACTCCTTTTCTGTGACGCTATGTCACTATCTCTTTAACAAGTTTGTCTTATGTTTTAGTGGCCATGCTATATGAGAGAGATAAGACTTGTATTACTAATGCAATCATAAACAATGACGCACTGTCGGATAAATCTGGTTATTATGTTATTGTATTAGAAGAGCAGCTTAAACCAATCTAATAAAATCCGTTGTAGAGATTAGATCTACATCCATTGATCAATTCATCATACTATTTTCGTGTTTTATTTTTATATTTATTATTTCATTATACGGAAACAGAGACAAGAGAAACCTAAATCAATAAATAGAGAAAAGGAAAGTCTGATTGTTTAAATAAACATGATACAATTTCATAAACAGGTTAAATCAATTCTATAAACTATTAAAATTGATAATTAGTTAGGGTTAGGGTTCGGGTTAGGGTTAGCACTAGGTTTAGGTTTAGGGTTAGCGTAAGGGTTAGGGGTATATGAAGAGATAGACAGACGTCGTGGTAGCTTTCGAATTGACGTAAGCGTTCTTATTCCTCCTATTCTTACGACTAGTTGTAAGCTATCGTTACGTTATACTTATGATTCCTAGACTTTTCTAGACCATTTTCGATATCCGCACTTTACATCTGTTCAGTAAAATCTCCTATGCTACAGCGTAGTTTTTCGGAAGATTACAATGCATAACGGTTACCTAAACTAAACGAAATAAGCAAAGAGCCCCAACCAAGATCCTCGCTCCAAGGGGAAATGGGTTGGGCTCACTGATAGTGAGGCGTAATGTGACTAAGCCGCTTAGAAGCGGGTTTATTATTTTCCCGCCCCCCCCCCCTTAAACCAATCTAATAAAATCCGTTGTAGAGAACGTTTCCATAGTACATTGTTGCGGTAGAAAATATAATTGGCTGTACCTTTCATCATTCTTGTATTACCTTAAGCCAAATGAGGAACTTTTAATTCTAGCTTACATACATTGATCAATTTATCATACGATTTCCGTGTTTTATTTGATACTTATTTGATTATATGCAAACAGAGACAAGAGAAACCTAGATCAATAAAGAGAGAAGAGGGAAAAAAAAACCAAGAAATGGGAATATATAATTATTATAATTTTAAGACTGGGTCATTTGATTATGACTGGTTGGTTTTCTGTTTGGCTAAGTCTACACACGCAACTATGTAACCAAGACTTTCCAGTATATTATACATGAGTCTGATTGTGTAAATAAACATGATACAACTTGATAAACAGGTTAAATAAATTCTATAAATTATTAAAATGTATAATTAGGGTTAGGGTTCGGGTTAGGGTTAGCACTAGGTTTAGGTTTAGGGTTAACGTAAGGGTTAGGGGTATATGAAGAGATAGACAGACGTCGTGGTAGATTTCGAATTGTCGTAAGCGTTCTTATTCCTCCTATTCTTACGACTAGTTGTAAGCTACCGTTACGTTATACTTATGTTTCCTAGACTTTTCTCGACCATTTTCGATATCATCTGTTCAGTAAAACCTCCTATGCTACAGCGTAGTTTTTCGAAAGATTACAATGCATAACGGTAAACTAAACTAAACGAAATAAGCGAAGAGCTCCAACCAAGATCCTAGCTCCAATGGGAAACGGGTTGGGCTCACTGATAGTGAGGCATAATGTGACTAAGCCGCTTAGAGGCGGGTTTATTATCCCCCCCCCCTCTCTATCCACCGTTTTCTCTACACCCTTTCAGAAAATGATGCTTTCAGGAAAAGTGTTTTCGGTAATATAGAGTTATATATTATTTATAAGTCACGAATCAGAGCAGTTGAATCATAAGGAAGCATATGTATCCTAATAATAATAGTAGTAGCAGCAGCAGCACCAGAAGTAGTAGTAGTAGCAGTAGTAGTAGCAGCAGCAGCAGCAGCAGTAGAAGTAGCAGTAGCAGTAGTAGTAGTAGTAGTAGTAGATCATCATCATCATCATCAATTTTAGCCATATAAGAGTTTTAAATTACGTTAGCATTTATGTATCTCTCTTTGCGTGTGTTCCTGACCAATGCCGTTACAACCTCAGCGAATTAAAATGCTCAGTACTAGAAAAATTAATTAATTTGTTTGCTTTAGCTCTCTCATTGAAAATTTCTCCCCACAGATAATAAGTACCTCAATTTCCATTAAATCTAGAGTTCATTTTGTACGGTCGTCGCCATCTTTCCCCATCGTTTTTTTTAACTAAGCTGAAAACGTACCTATTAAGATGAGACTGTTGACGGAGCTTGATGCCGCGGTTAAACACAGGCGGTTAAAAGTGATGGATAACGGACTTTGAAGGGCATTGTCCGAGCACCCGGGTGACCCTTGAGCTGGCCAGTTGAGATTTATCATAGCCTGGTCTTGGCTAATCTCCTGGAAAATCCTGGTTCTAATACACATATCAGTGTCCTGATCAGCTTACCGCATGAACCAGAACTAATGGCCGGACGAGGGTCTTAGGGATTCACATAGCATAAGGTTTCTGACCTACCCCTAACCCTAACGCTAACGCTAACCCTAACTGATGGCTAAACGAGTGTCTTAGAGTGTCTTAAAGATTCACATAGGACAAGGTTTCTGACCTACCCCTAACCCTAATCCTAACTCTAACTGATGGCTAAACAAGGGTCTTAGAGATTCACATAGCATAAGGTTACTGAACTAAACCTAACATTAACTCTAACTGGTGGCTGAACGAGATTCCTATAGCATAAGGTTTCTGACCTACCCCTAACCCTAATCCTAACTCTAACTGATGGATTTGTGGATACTGCCCTGCCATTGTTGGTTAGTGCATTCTTAACGCGTGTGGGATTCGAAGCTCTACAAGCACACAAACATCAGCAGAACCAAGCAGAATGTCAATAAAACTTAAAAAACGGAAAAAAAACAAACGGAAATTTCATTCTTGAAGCAGGAAATTGTATTTTTAGATATTATATCATTTCAGCGCAACCTTCACGGTAAGGCTATCCTTTATGGAGTGTTTTTGTGTCAAACAAACCGTGTGCAGCGTTGATAAAATATCCGAGTTCTCTCTATACAACTTACCCAACCCGTTTTGGATTGGAGAGTATTGTTTTACTCGACATCATCGTAAAAGTATTTTTGTTCTATTGTCAAATCTGATCGAATCTAAAACTTTTTAAAAGAGTTAATCAATGAATCAATCACTGTACCGTCCCGTCTCCGAGGTGGGCTGTCATTCGGCGCCATCTTTCACGGTCCAAGGCTGCTTCACAGGCTACACTCAGTCGTATCTGGGATGTCTCCTGTATGTTGGCAAGCCATGACTGCTCTCTCTATCTCTCTCTCTCTCTTTCAATTTATAACAACAACATATGCCACAACGTTGTGCAGGATAAGAAGGGGAAATAAAAACAACAACAACAACAACAGCAAAAACAAAAATAACTTCTATTGTCCACGAAACGAAGTAAAGAAATGTTCCCTTTTCTACTAGATTAGCCACGGAGTATAAAAAGGCATTTTGGAAATCGATATATCCCAACCTCTACTACTGTACTAGTGCATTAGAAAGATGGGCTGGAGACTTGATAATGATAATTAATAATATAGATATTTTTATAAGTGCCATTTCAGTTCGATACTAAGGCAAAAAGCTACAGTCTTATAAAATAAAGTATATCACTGATTCGAGCTGTATCTAATATCATCCACCCACACCCACGGATAATATAATTTTAACATTTGATAAACATGTATAGCTCTATCTTGGTAGCCTTCTTCTTAAGTGCCTCTAACTTGTTATTTAGCAAATACTTGAACTTATAAAATTATAAACTCTGTACAAATTGTTCAGGAATAATGACAATCTTTGGACCCCTAGAGAATTACATTAGGTCCGATGATCTTAGCGGTGTTGCCATTTCCATCAGTCTGAGTAGTTTTTGAATTAGTTAATTTAGGGAATAAACAATAGAACAATTACAGTAAAGAGTTTTTTATCAATCTTTCCAGTCATAAACTTATGAAGAAACTTTTAGATGAGGAAACTGATGTCAATGGCAAAGGACATGTAAAATAATATTAGTTTACAATACTCTTAGTTGTGGTCTCAGATAACGAAATAAAAGCCAGACGAAAACATTATAATATTATTGTTTGTTTCCATAAGGTCAACTCTAGATTGAAATATAACCTTTTAGACACAATTATACTCAACCTTATTACATTTGTCTGTCTTCTTTTGAAGAGAGGAATAAGTGGGTGGGAGCGGCTAAAACAGTTCTTCTTTGAATGGAGAAATCCGTAGAGTGGTATTGATACCCATAACAGAGTAGCCATTTGATCTATACACTGGTAGACGTCCCCATTACAAAGTAAATATGATTAAAGTGGAGTACAGCCATTATCTTTAAGAGATGACCACAAGGATATTAGAATATTTTGCCCAATTTCGTCCTCTATTGGTTGGGTCGGTGTCTTTTAATGTTACCAGCTGAGACAGGAGCCCAGATCTCCCTGCCCTGTCTTGTGTGTGGCGGCGCGTAAACTTGTCAGACGTCAGTCTTGGGGCCCGTCCTCAATAGTATATAGTATTGACGTTGAACGTTAAGGAACGAAGCAAGCAAAGCGTTTTAATGTACAGATGTATACAACTAATGAAAGAATCCAACTCTACACACTGCACATTACATGAGTTGGCGCAAAACTTGCTAAAGACGCTCAGACTTTCAGAAAATTAATTTTTAATTGCTAGTAATGGATATGCCTCAGCCTGCACAATGTATATCTTGCAACAACGGCAAAGCCTATAAAATATTTGCATTTTCTGAAGCTTAGTAAAAACAACATTTTCTTTCAGTATTCAATGATCCAAGGAAAAAGTCGTGGTCTGGCTGCTAGGATAATTGGAGAGTAAAAGTTCAAACTTATACTTGAGTTAACATGAAACTTGTTAAAGACACCTATACCTGAAAACATTACTTTTACTGCCAGTAAACGTTAACGACATGGTTGCATTCTAATTATAATCCCGTGAAGAATGGCAGAGCCTGTACCATTGTCTCATTTTCCGAACCTGTGTAAGTTCAAGGAAAAAAACAATTATCTTAAAATAGTCATAGACTATTCTAGATTTTTTTTTATACAACTGTCCTCACTGCTAAATTATGAAAGGAAAAGTCGCGGATTGTTTGCGCTGATAATGAGAGGGTAAAAGTTCAAACTATTTTCTTCAAGTTCCAAGTTCAAGTAGGTTGCAGCATCCAAGAAAAGTCACAAACGTTACACACTGTTAATGTCTGAAAAAAGAGAATGGGCCAATGTGAAAGTTGAAAATTGTACATTAGTTGAGAAAGACTAGCTGATACTTCTAGAGCTTTAAAACAATTACTTTTATAGCTAATAATGCAATGTGTTACCATTAAAAAATCCCACTAATAAGGAGCTACAAATAGACTTTTTTCTATATGTACACAGCTTTTCACAGCCCCTGGCTATGTTCTTTATAACTTCTCTTTCTGCAGGCCTCTGTAGTCCCTAAAGCTTAATTCTCGCGTTAGACTAAAGCCACAGGCCAAACAAAATAAATCATCAGACAAGTTTCATAAGGCTAACTTTTAATCTGGAAATCCGACTATATCCGGTTAAATTCGGGTCGAGAGGCTTTGCTTAGCAAGAATCGGATCTTCCGGCTTAGTTATGGATAATAAAAGCTGATTTGATTAAAACCTCAAGGTCTAGTTGGTAAAAGTTTAAATATTTATTGTTCTAGATTATAAAAAAAAAATTGGCCTTTATTGGCATTATTATGAAAATACACGCTTGGTTTTTCTTACCATTTATGGTGTTATGAAAGGAATACGGTTTATGGCAGCAAAAGTAAAAAAGTAGATCTTAGTTGCTTTTATTCGAAAACGAATGTAAATTTTAAATCAATGTTGCGAGTTTGTGATGAAAATGTTACGTTCGGCTTCAGATGCAGGGGGAAAATCGTTGCTGTTTTTTTTTCTGAATACAACATTTAATTGAACCAGAAAATACATCTTCGAACCACAGTCAAATTGCCTAGTTCTATGCTGGTTGGGTTCGTGTCAATTTAAAGCGACAGACCAAGACGGAAGTCTTGGTATCCTTGCTCTTTCTATGTGTGGTATCACGTATAATTCTTAGACGTTAATCTTTAGACCCGTTTCCAATAATCAGCCTATTTACTGAAGATGGAATAAAGCTGAATCTAATAACTATTAAAACTGATGGTGTATATTTCAAACTTGAAAACATAGCAACGTTATAGCATGCGTTACCTGTACATCACGCTAAAGCTCAGAAATGGCCCGAACACATCTATGAATCTTTTTGTCCAAAAAAAATCTTTTAATTACTTTGAAAGGTCGATGGCCAATTTAATAAAAACTATCTATAATACGATACCGTAAGATTGCTGAAAGCGCTATGTTATAATAGCTATGCCATATTCACAAATTTGTAGAACTAAAAGGGAAATTTAAATTATAAATTACGTGAATAATTTAACAATTTCAATTCATATATCCCCTAGTTTATTTGGATATTATTCGAGAGACCACTTTCTTGTCTAAGTTTTATGGTCTCAAGAAATACACACTTTTTTATTTCTATAGCTCTGACAAACGAAGTAGCTAGATGATTGTGAGTTGTATGATTATTGGTCTAAAGATACACCCCTCAAGCATTATGAATTAAACTGTAATCATAAATTTTTACTGCGAAAATCAAAGCACTTTCAAAGCCCTGACTGAAGGTCTAAAAAACCGTAGACATAAATATATGTTCTTTAACTAAATGAACCTCTTTCTTTTTTCGCGCGAACGGTGTTTTTGGTTTCATGAAAATGAACGGGACTCAATCCTACACCGTGAAAGTGTAATAATTATCTTACAATCACTACTAAATTGGTTACGAAGAAATCTCAGTAAATTGGCACCTCTTGGGTGAGCTAGTTCGTTTTTACGGCACATTAGCACTTTAACGGTTATATTGGACACCTCTGGGAAAGAGAGTTCAAAAATAACTCTTGCAGTAACTTTTTTCTTCTCTTTTTGGCTGACGACACTTCAAGTTTTTACATAATTTTTTTTTTAAAGATTTAAACGCAACTCAAACTATCTAAAGTCCAGATTTCAACTGACTTTATTATAATCACGATCTGTCTGTAATGCCCCGTATTAAAAATGTGCTAAGAGATCTCCATGCAGCATATTAACCCACATTTTGAGCTGATAACTTAATTTAAGAAACGCATGTTTCCTGGAATAACTTTTGCCTTCTTGATGTCGGAAATGGAGTGGATTCTGCGACTATTAATACTGTCCATGGGTTTTTCCCGCATACGTCGTATGCTTATTACACTTCCAGCTGTGACAAGAGGTTAATATGAATATCTAAATTTGAGACGCCATTAACTTCCGTGTCAGCGCGCTTGCGTGAAACCGGATTCCGACTTTGATTAACTCGGCCCAGAGAGAGAAAAACCAGACCATTATCGATAACCGGCTAGAGATGACTCCATGCATGGGGTATGATCAGGAAATTTTATTTCCGTAGTTTTTCGGCTTAGATCAAGTTACGAAAATGTTCCTAAACGACAGCAGGCTTATAGATTAATGATTGTGTTCCAGTGCCTCACACTTTGACGGAAATAAATATCATGGTGTCTGAGAAAAGATGATCCAGTCTAACCAATGTCCCAAATAAGCCGTTACTGGATGTTTCCTTTGGTTAGGAAGAACTGTACTAGATCTAGCACTACTGTTTACTTTTCTCCGTTTCATATCTCAATTGAAACTGAAAGAACAGGTATTGATAGATAGAGTCATAAATTCTAAGTTTCCAATGTTTATTGTGGAATCGTTCGAGCACAAAATTGCGTAGCTTCGTCGCTAGATCACTGGACTGAAGAACAAGACATGAGTTTCACATACTAGTGGACCACGCCCGTTTATATGACACTTCAAAACTTCGGTGAAAATAAAGGATAACTTAACAAAAAGATGTTTATCGTGCACAAACTTGGTTCATAAAAAACTGCACTGCACATTACTGTAAAATAATGTATAACCTGTAAAACTATAAGGGTTCGGTTAAAAAAAACGTAATCGAAAAAAATGCATCATTTCAGCAGGTTACAAAGTGTGTCGGTGCATTAACTTTAGACACCTGGCATAATTTGGTAGCTTTCCTGAAAGAATAAAAAATTCGGGGTCTTAAGTTAATAACATCTCTGTACTAACAATCTAATAAGACTAATATGACACATACTTTTACATTCTTAAATCTAATTTTTTGTCTATTTTTATAATCATAAAATATCATTTTTGTGTGTGTGTGTGTGTGTGATAAAAATAGCCATTGATGCATGTTAGGATTTTTCAAAATATTTTACCTAAAAACGAGTGCAATATTTTCATCATACTCAATGTAGTCTAACATTTTATTTTTATTTTTCGTAATTTCATTTGCATATTTGAAATCTATTTACACTAGTAAACCCTCGCTCTACAAAATTATATACAAATAGCATTCTATTTTTTAAATAAAAAGTGATATATTTTCAATGGGTTTTTTTTTATTATATTTTATTCACAATGTGGTATTTTTTTCTTTAATGTGTATTATCTCTTTTTTTTTTTTTACTGTAAATGGGCATGTCAATCTCAATTTTCCCGAATAGGATTAACAAAGTCTATAAACCATGTCTTATCTCTAGTGTCGAAATCTTTTTTTTTTAAAGAAGCGAAAGAATCCCCCAAAAGAACAAAACAAAGAACAAACAAAAACAAAACAAAAGAACAAAACAAAAAGAAAACAACAACTTGTCACCGAAGCGTAAAGGACAGCTTTGCGAGATATAATCCTTGTGAGAGGAAAAAACTTTTATCCCAAGACAGCTTTGTATACATGTAGAACTTTTTACAAAACAGGTTCGCCGGAAATTAGGGGATCTAATTTGGAAAAAGATTATTACTCTCTCTCTCTCTCTCTCTCTCTCTCTCTCTCCTCCAGTCCCTCTGCCCCCTCATCCTATAATACCTAATCTGTAAGGGGAATTCCCATAGTGTCGATAAATCTTTTAATTGTTAAACACGTTTCAACGATTGGAACGCGCCTTTGTTTAGATGTAACATTTTAATCCATGATTATAGGATTATCTAGCCATGAGGAAGCATAAGGAGGAGGAAGAAGATTTTATTTCGGAAAACTTTCAATATTTAAAACCAACAAGTGGCTCAGACGGTAAATCTTTACAACGATAATTATGTGTCCGAACTAATTTAATTTAAACATTCTGCTGAATATAATAATTATACAAATTGTGTAATATGGAACTATGAAAAACAACAAGTAAAGGGCTGAAATTAAATTTCAAATAGTGTTCCAGCAGAACTGCCAATATTTTCTTTGCCAGGACATATCAGTGATAAATTAAAGCAAACATAGGACAGAAATTGCGTTTGAAGTAATAGCAAAGTCATCGTGTCCTAGGCAACGAAATATGGAATCGCCATACTTTTATTGCATCTCTCTGCAACTCTGAACCACATTACATTATTTCCCACCATTCCCTTCCCATTTCTACACTGCATTTCCAACAAAAGAGAACACAAAGTCTCCCGCTTTCCACGTGGAGCTACAAATAGACTTTTTTCTATATGTACACGGCTTTTCACAGCCCCTGGCTATGTTCTTTATAACTTTCTCTTTCTGCAGACCTCTGTAAAGCTTAATTCTGGCGTTAGACTAAAGCTACAGGCCAAACAAAATAAATCATCAGACAAGTTTCATAAGGCTAACTTTTAATCTAGAAATCCGACTATATCCGGTTAAATTAGGGTCGAGAAGTTAGGCTTAGCAAGAGTCGGATGTTCCGGCTTAGGTATGGGTAAATAAAAGCTGATATGATTACAACATCAAGGTCTATTTGGTAAAAGTTTAAATATTTATTGTTCTAGATTATAAAAAAAAAATTGGCCTTTATTGGCATTATTATGAAAATACACGCTTGGTTTTTCTTACCATTTATGGTGTTATGAAAGGAATACGGTTTATGGCAGCAAAAGTAAAAAAGTAGATCTTAGTTGCTTTTATTCGAAAACGAATGTAAATTTTAAATCAATGTTGCGAGTTTGTGATGAAAATGTTACGTTCGGCTTCAGATGCAGGGGGAAAATCGTTGCTGTTTTTTTTTCTGAATACAACATTTAATTGAACCAGAAAATACATCTTCGAACCACAGCTGTGACTTGCATGATTATTGGTCTAAAGGCACATCCCTTAATCATTATGAATTCAATTTTGATCCTAAATTTTACTGCGAATATCAAAGCACTTCCAAGGTACTGATTGTAACGATAGGCCTAAAAAATGTAGAAACAGAAAAATATGGTGTTAATTTGCCCACATTCTTCAACTAAGTGAACCTCTTTCTTTTTTTCGCAATCCAATCCGACAGTGTAAAGGTGTTATAATTATTTTACAATCACTACTTAATTGTCATGAAGATATCTCAGTAAATTGGCACCTCTTGGGTGAGCGAGTTCATTTTACAGCACATTAACACATTAACGGCTTTATTGGACACCTCTGGGAAAGTGGGTTAAAAATAACTTTCGCTGTAACTTTATTTCCTCTTTTTGGTTGAGGAAACTTTAAGGTTTTTGCAAAAAAAAAAAAAAAAAAAAAAAAAAAAAAAAAAAGAAAGAAAAATTAAACGCAATTCAAACCATCTAAAGTACAGATTTCAAGCAACTGATTTTCTTATACGGACACACTTATAATCACGACCTGTCTGTTATGCCCTGTATTAAAAAAAGGTACAGAGATATCTCAATGCAGCATAACCCACATTCAGAGCCGCCAACTTTACAAAAAAAAAGCGTATGTGTCTAGCATAACTCTTGCCTAACACATTACCGTATTATTATCGGAAATAGAATGGATTCTGCGACTATTAATACTGCCCGTGGGTTTTCCCGCATACGTCGTAAGCTTATTACACTTCCAACTGTGACGAGAGGTTAATATGAATATCTAAATTTGAGACGCCATTAACTTCCGTGTCAGCGCGCTTGCGTGAAACCGGATTCCGACTTTGATTAACTCGGCCCAGAGAGAGAAAAACCAGACCATTATCGATAACCGGCTAGAGATGACTCCATGCATGGGGTATGATCAGGAAATTTTATTTCCGTAGTTTTTCGGCTTAGATCAAGTTACGAAAATGTTCCTAAACGACAGCAGGCTTATAGATTAATGATTGTGTTCCAGTGCCTCACACTTTGACGGAAATAAATATCATGGTGTCTGAGAAAAGATGATCCAGTCTAACCAATGTCCCAAATAAGCCGTTACTGGATGTTTCCTTTGGTTAGGAAGAACTGTACTAGATCTAGCACTACTGTTTACTTTTCTCCGTTTCATATCTCAATTGAAACTGAAAGAACAGGTATTGATAGATAGAGTCATAAATTCTAAGTTTCCAATGTTTATTGTGGAATCGTTCGAGCACAAAATTGCGTAGCTTCGTCGCTAGATCACTGGACTGAAGAACAAGACATGAGTTTCACATACTAGTGGACCACGCCCGTTTATATGACACTTCAAAACTTCGGTGAAAATAAAGGATAACTTAACAAAAAGATGTTTATCGTGCACAAACTTGGTTCATAAAAAACTGCACTGCACATTACTGTAAAATAATGTATAACCTGTAAAACTATAAGGGTTCGGTTAAAAAAAACGTAATCGAAAAAAATGCATCATTTCAGCAGGTTACAAAGTGTGTCGGTGCATTAACTTTAGACACCTGGCATAATTTGGTAGCTTTCCTGAAAGAATAAAAAATTCGGGGTCTTAAGTTAATAACATCTCTGTACTAACAATCTAATAAGACTAATATGACACATACTTTTACATTCTTAAATCTAATTTTTTGTCTATTTTTATAATCATAAAATATCATTTTTGTGTGTGTGTGTGTGTGTGATAAAAATAGCCATTGATGCATGTTAGGATTTTTCAAAATATTTTACCTAAAAACGAGTGCAATATTTTCATCATACTCAATGTAGTCTAACATTTTATTTTTATTTTTCGTAATTTCATTTGCATATTTGAAATCTATTTACACTAGTAAACCCTCGCTCTACAAAATTATATACAAATAGCATTCTATTTTTTAAATAAAAAGTGATATATTTTCAATGGGTTTTTTTTTATTATATTTTATTCACAATGTGGTATTTTTTTCTTTAATGTGTATTATCTCTTTTTTTTTTTTTACTGATTTACCCGTACAGTTAGAGTTAAAAGGGCTTAAGGATTAACAAAGTCTATAAACCATGTCTTATCTCTAGTGTCGAAATCTTTTTTTTTTAAAGAAGCGAAAGAATCCCCCAAAAGAACAAAACAAAGAACAAACAAAAACAAAACAAAAGAACAAAACAAAAAGAAAACAACAACTTGTCACCGAAGCGTAAAGGACAGCTTTGCGAGATATAATCCTTGTGAGAGGAAAAAACTTTTATCCCAAGACAGCTTTGTATACATGTAGAACTTTTTACAAAACAGGTTCGCCGGAAATTAGGGGATCTAATTTGGAAAAAGATTAATACTCTCTCTCTCTCTCTCTCTCTCTCTCTCTCTCTCTCTCTCTCTCTCTCTCTCTCTCTCTCTCTCTCTCTCTCTCTCTCTCTCTCTCTCTCTCTCTCTCTCTCTCTCTCTCTCTCTCTCTCTCTCTCTCTCTCTCTCTCGGAGTCTCTGTCAGGTTTTTCAACGGTGATAAACATGAGATTCCGAAATCAGATCAGGTTCTTGAAATGTTATTCTTCGCTGGATTAAAAAAAAGTTAATCATTTGAAAATTTCAGCCGGACATAATGTGTTTGCGTTTAAATTTTTCTTTTACTGAGGATGTTTTTGTTGGTTGGTGAGAAATATTTTCACAAATTTCCTTTTTTTTTGTTGTTCTTGTTGTTTTGTGGCGTAGGCGTAGTATTTTTAAAAGAAATCGGACTAAAGTCGAGATATTTCTTTGTATTTCTCTATGCACGATCGTCACATATTAATTAAAGCAAATAAGCGACAAATATCTGAAAGTTTCACTCATAACTCATCTCTGCGTTCTAAAAAGATGTATATATTTCAATCTTCAATATTAAAGTGGTCGAACACACATTGCCGCCTTTGTCTCGATTCCGTTAGCAGCAGAAAATGTTTTTCATATTCGCTTTCTGGTGGGAATTTAAACAATTTTGCAAGTTTACGAAATCCTTTTTTCCCAGTTCCCAAAGGAATTCTCAAATAATCCCCTTGTTATTATTTATTAACAGAAATGGTGGGCGTACACGGTATTTCTTTCGCACGTCGAATCCGTTGAATTTATGTTTTGATATTCTAGAAATATTCCCTCACTGCTGTCAAGAAATGTTTTAAAATTTAATCTTTTTTATCTGAACAAGAACCTGATATCGAGTCAGTTGTGGCATTTAGAACAAGTTCATTATTTTTTTTTTCAGTTGACTACTGTCTTTATTGACCTATCACCTTTTGATACTTTATTATCAGATAACCGCCCCTTTTAAAACTAGTTCTTTGTCTCTGAGCATAATAATATTAATGTTCATCAGTGATGATATGAATGCGACAGTTGTAGTTGAGTTGGTTTAACGCCCAACGTCAGCACTGTGGACGATCACCAAGACTGACGTCTGACAATTTTATGTGCTACCACACACGAGACAGGGCGGGGGTACCATGACACCTGTCTAAGCCGGTCGAATTATACTGACACCGACCCAACCAATAGGGGACGAAATCACCAGGGCTCAAACCACGGACATCCTGTGTCGGAAGCCGATGCTCTACCACAGGGCTATTTTTGATCCCCCCCCCCCCCGTACCCCGTGCAAGGGGGTAGAGCGAGTGTCTTCACTCATTGGGTAGGTGCCTGTATAACCTGACTGAATAAGTCCAGGTATCCCTTTCTCGAGTCCCGTCACCGTATAGGACTTTATAAAGATCTAAGAGACGTTACACTAGGAGCGAATTGATACTCATAACAGCATCTCAGTAACTGCACCATTATAATATAAAAATGAGAGTACATATAATGGTTAAGTGGTAAAAACATATTGTTCTTCATAAAAAACAAAATTACAAGTTCGGAAGAAACCTGCACCGTATTATGCACAATTTTCCTCGAAGAATGAAGTGAGATTAATTTCCATAAAGCCTCGGGCAACTCTTCCTGCTGAATGTCTGAAAATCGAAGTTAGGGTTTTTTTTTTATGTAAGAGCAAAGCGGGGTAAGGAGGGGCATGTATTTGGAGAACATTTTAGAATTTATTCAAGCAGGGGTAATCATTTCGAAAAAATATATGGGTGCAGTATAGTTCTATGGAACTAAAACTTTTTTTTTCATACCTGACCTCACCATAAATTTTTTGTTTTATCTATAGAAAATAAAGATCGTTTTGCAATATTATTGTGAGAGGGTAGGAGATGGATAATTTTGTTAGAGCAAATACAAAGATAGAAATTATATAATGCAAGGAGGAAGGGAAATACAAAGAGAAAAAAGAAAAAGAGATATAGAGAAAGAGAGGGAAAAGAGTAAAAGGAACACACACAGACATATCCACAGACAGAATCAGGTAGTAAGAGATATCAAGACAAAGAGAAACAGACACAAATACACATACACACAGGTAAACAGGCATTATTTTTCTTGCGTAAGGTTTGTACAACTTGCAAGCGCCATTATTAGATTGCATTCCAACTTTGTTATGAATCGGAATTTGTATTGTTCCGCCCCAGCACAAAGGTTTTAATCTCCTTATTGTTGCTTGATTCAATATCCAATGTTAAAACGGCGTGCTTGTAAACACTGAACAAAACTTCGCGTTTCAAACACAGACTTGATTTTCATTATAAGCTGAGCACTGCGTTTTTATTTTAAGTTTACAATAAGTTAATTGATTTGTAGTCGTGTTCTGGTTTGGATTAATCTTAGTGTGTGCGGTGTGAGTGTTTTTCTGGGTGAGTTTTGTCAGCAAAAATGAAAATAAAACCCGAATCATTTTTATTTTTGTCCCTTCCTTCTCCCACAGCCTTTTCTACGTTTTATTCTTCAAAATAATGCAACCCCTCCCCATACTTTAGTTTAGAACATCTGCAATCGCGTACGACAAGAAAATCATTAGTTAATAATTTGGCCTCCTAACAGTCTTTGAAGATAATTACTGCCTATAAAGAATAGGTGACATAGTTTTCAATATAGAATCTGCGTATGAGAAGATGATGATTGGTTAATCAACATCCTTTAAAGATAATTAGTGCCTTTAAAGAATGGGTGACATGTTTTAATATAGTGTAAAATAGTTTATGTAACGCATTGTACTACAACAACAACAACAACAACAACAACAACAACAACAACATCACAAAACATAGTTTCAATCTTGTGCATCAGACCTGGTCGCTGGTCACTTAAGTCTACCAATTGTAATTTGTTTCGTGACAGTTCATGTGTTAGATATACTGCGAAATGAGAAATCCCAAATTTAAATATCAGAAAGTCCATTCTGTCAACACATGGTTGCTAAAAGGGCGAATTTCAAAAGCTCACTATCGACTTTGAGGTAAAAGTGAAAAGAAAATAAATAAATAACCTTATAACTGTGACACAACATCGACATTTTCTTTCCAACTTTTTGGTTAAGACGTACCCGTTTTAAAAGTGATGCAACAGTTTTACGACACCTATTTGTATCGAGGTTCTCATTAAAAATGACCTTAACAACAAGCGAGAGAAGCGAAATTGACTAAGCTCAAGTACTCCTCTACCCCTGGTCCCCCACTCTCCAGAAAACATTTATAAATTTATAACACTGCCCCAACTCTGCCATCACTTGCGCCACTCTCCGCTGTTTCTGCGGGAAATTCCGAGAGTCTTGACGCCATCTTGAAAGATCCCGGCCGCCAAATCAAGTAGGAAGACCAATTAGTCCCCCAAGGGTTTCCGTCGCTCTTTGAAAGACTTCCCTCCTTACTCTCAATCTGGGCGACTAGTCCTCCTGCAATGTCATCTTTAAAAAAAAGAGAGGATAGCATTAGAACTATGGGAGGTTTATGGCCTGCGATGTCATCTTTAAAAAAAAAGAGAGAGACAGGATAGCATTATAACGATGGGAGGTTTATAGCCTACGATGTCATCTTAAAAAAAGGAGAAAGTGGCACTAGAGTCTCCGAAGGTTTATAGCCTGTGGTAACATCTTTAAAAAAAGCACCATAGCGTTAAACTTTCTCTATCCTTGTGGGTTAAAGAGCCGAATAGGAAAATTAATGAGGTTGAAGGCTACTGGGAAAATCTTAGAGGAAAAGCAATTTATTTTCGAGTGAAGATCTTAACTTAGGCTAGAGTATTAACTGGTTCGCTTCATTTTAATCTTTGCCACAGACAAATCTCAGACAAAAACCAACAACACAAAAAAAAAGAAAAACAAAAAAAAAAAAAAAAAAAACAACGATGCGGCTGTCATTGTTAAGAAAGCAAGGAGATGTATCGACGAATTTCCTGAGGCTGTCTGTAAAATGTCTCTGCTGACCTTAGATGATGATTGTCTTTGCATCTTGCCTTCAGTGCGTTGCCCTTCTGAAATCTCTCTCTCTGTTTCTCTCTATCTCTCTCTCTTTCTCTCTCTCCCTCTCTTTCTCTCTCTCTCTCTCTCTCTCTCTCTCTCTCTCTCTCTCCTCTCTCTGCCTGCCTGTATGTCTCCACTCACATCCTTTTTCGTTATCCTCTTTCTTTACTTTTATGTTCTTCTCTTTATCTATATTTCTCCCATCTCCTTTTCTCTGCCCCCCCCCCCCTTTCCTGACCCTATCTGTCACATTAGCTCCTATTCTCCACACGTTTCTGTGTCTGTCTATGCGTTTGTCTTTCTCTCTTCCTCTGTTTCTTCCTTTCTTCCCCTCTCTTTCTCTTTGTCTTTGTCTACTTTCTCTCCCACCTCCCCCTCTCTCTATTGTTCTCTACATTTTTTATCAGTGGTTTTCAATTTTTAATTGTCTTTCTAGGCCGTCATCTCATCTCGTTCTATTAACATTTATTACGATTTACACAAACACTAAAGAACAGCATTCCAATTATCTTAATAATTAACTAAGCACCTTTTATTTAAAACCAAAGCATTGAAATAATGATGGGGCATAAATAAGTTTGAAAAAAAAAACACTTTTTAAAGGAACAATTCATGTAGCCTTGATACATAATTGGGCCAATTATAACCCAGTTATTTACAGGGACGTCCGGACCTTTATCAGCGTAATTTTCTAGAATTTCCAAAATAATTAGATTTGGTTAGCAATTTTTCCTGAGATTGATTGTTTCTCTTGTAATTAAACAAATAAAAAATTACGCCATTCTATTTTCTACCATAATTATTTTATTTTAAACCTGTGTCCCAGATTTTTTAAAAAGATTACTTTAATATTATAGTTTCAAAACGATAAACATAAATGTAACTCAAGAGCAACAGATAGGATGTATGACAAGATTTTAGCACGCACCTTCTTCACGCCATCAATTAACCTTTCTAAAATAGGACTAACATTGAGTATCCTTAATATTGTCTCTTTAATTAGTTTGTGATTTCGAAAATAAACCATACAAACTTTTAACGTGCAGTTTATGATATCCTAAATAAAGAAATAACTTGCAATACGAAAAAGAAAACAAATTTTTATTATATTTTCAGACTTATTTTATTTATTAGTTATAGAAAATTGTAGAATGTATAAAAAAACAGATTTCAATCACTCAAAACATTTTTTGTCAATCAACGAAAATATAAAAGACAGATAATATATCTAAATGGTGAGGGTTTTGACTTAAAAATAACAAAATATAAATCAACCAACTAAACAATCACGTTCAAATTAAATGTACGGATAGCATGTTTTACCCCATGAAGATAACTTCCATGGTTTCAGGTTGTATTAGATTTTACGTGTTTATCCTTCTGGTGAAGCTACAGGTTTTTCATTGGTTTAAGTAAAGGACACAATGTTTTTGTTTTTGTGATCAATGTAAGATCGATCCTCTGTCACATGCAAGCTTTTACACATCGCCTATGTCTTTCTGAACAATCTCACTCGCAGACTTCGCAGACTTGTTGAGTTGAGTTGGTTTAGCGTCCAATATCATCAATATATAGGCTATATTATGGACGGGCCACAAGACTGACGTCTGGCAATTTTTTGTGCGGCCACACACGAGACAGGGCACGGATGCCATGACTCTAGTCTCAACAAGTCACAGGGGACAACATTCTCAGACGGATATTTGAGCCGCGAAAAGTAGTAGACGGCGGAGTGAGGGCTCACCAACTATATTCCATAAAATAAGTTGGTCATTTTGTTTCTGAATGCCCAACGTAAACAACCAAGCTATGTCGTGGACTAACGTCTCACAAAATTAGGTGTTGCTACGGGGATACCAGGAGATCTTTAATTTTGTGGTTTCTCCTCCTCCTCTGTTTCTATGAGAATATGCAAGTCTTTTAATTTTCAATTTGTTTACTGCACTAGATTTTCGCTGATCTCCCACAAATTCTTCTCTTTTTACTTTTTTATGTTTTTCTACTTCAAAACGTCTGTCAGGAAACTTTCTTAAAATATACTTTACTTAATATCGGTTTCCTTTTTGATATATTAGTTGGGAGACGCAGAGAGACAGACAAAAGAAAAAGATATTTTGAAAGATTGTAATTTACCACTAAAGAAACACAGAGTAGAAAACGTGACGAAGTTTATTTTTTCCTTAAGTGTCAGAATGAAATTACAGAAAAACATACTCAAATGGAGAATAGCATTTTTTCCACAGTCATTAATAAAAAAATTGTTTTCTTTGATAATTATTTCGAACCTGTCAAACGCCATGTGTCCTCAAAATCGCACATCATTTGTAAATAACGCCATTAAATATAGAGTTAAAGTGAATGCAAAATGGACATCGCAGCAGCGGAAGGGAACGAGACAAGGGGACAAGGGGAAGTAATTTGTGTTAGATTATTATCATGTTACATTGTCTGGAGTAGCCCTAGAGAATCTGACAGTCGGAGTGATGGTCCTTTTTTTTTATTATCGTCACATGGCGTCGTTTGACAAGAGTGCGCCCATATTCGGAAAATCCCATAATCTTAATGTTTACATTCAGAAATACTGTAAAATTTTGTAAAATTAATTTCTAAAAATCCACGTCTTGTGTTACATTACTTGGAAATAAGTATGTATCTTGTGTCTCTCTTCTGTTAAATCCAAGTAGTAAGGTTCAGATAAGTTTGGGACAAGGCTCGATTTTAAAATAATTATATGGTCGTTGGACTTCCAGAAGCCATTTTCTCTTGGTCCTGTTTAATCTGGAGCATTCTAATGCATTTGAATAATTATGTTTAACGATATGATATAAACCTTTAACGTGCTGTAGCGTTTTTAAAAACTGTTGGTATAGTCCTACGCGGACTTTATATTTTCATCGACTTGCCTGGACACATCTATATTCCTTTGTCCCTCAACGTTCCTCTTCCAGAATTTCATTCTCTCGCGAGGGAGGTTTGTGCATTTTGGCATTTTTCATGACAACTGGAAACAAGTCGAGTTTGCTTGGAATCGATATCAATAAACCTAACAAGATAAAAGTTTTTCTTCACTTTTCTCCGATTTCTAGCAACAATATTACGCGGCACAAAAAACAACAACAACAAAACGCCAAAAGCAAAAACAAGAAAAAAAAGCAATTGACAAAAAAAAAAATCAAAACACTTATCGAAAAAAAAAACCCCAATAAAACTTTAACAATCTCATCAAAACAAACAAAGCTTGACACATACTAAACCTCGTTCAATGTCCAACTGGTTGATTGTAATATAACGATTCTGGCGGTGTTACACGTCAGAGAGGTGCATCACACGAACCTGATAAGAAGCGTCACAGTGAAATTACTTTTGTCTCAATCTGATATTGGGCACTATGATCTTTAGAATAGTTCAAGCTTGTTTTGAAATTCGTCGTTTTCAAGACAGCTGTATTACACTACATCGCGTTACCATGAAATTATTTTTATCTCGTTCCGTTACTTGGCAAATGATTATCTTTAAAAAAAAGTTGAAAGTTTTGTTGCTGTTTGTTGTTTGTTTATTTAAGACGACCTTTAAAACTTGAGAATTCCATTCAAGAAAAACCTTGCCTTACTATTTCATGCTTGCGTTCTCATCATTCATAATCAACGACATGTTTATCTTGCGAACGGGTCCAAAGATTAAAGTCTGTTCATTCTAGGTGCTGCCACACAAGATAAAAAAAATGTGTGTTAGTTTTACGCGTAGAAACATCGAAAAAAAAGCAGGAATTCCATCTCTTCTAAACCGTCCAAATTATTTTGACACCGACTCAGTCAGTAGACAGCCTGATTGAAAATCGAACTCAGTCAGGGCATCCTGAAACGTAATTTTGTGTCATCAAACTCATCTGCTAAAACGCCTAATACATTTTTGCGAAATTATTGTAGATTATTTTTTGATGTGTTTATTTATTGGCTGTTAAAAATAATCCAGTTATGTTGTCTATAAAATGTCCACATTCTCAAGTATTATGTATTCATTTGACTGGTTGTGTGATATGTAAATAAGAAGGCTTGCGACGAGTACTAAGCTACCGCGACTTTGTACTTGCGACAATAAGTGCGCGAGGAAAATAACGGACTTTCCCACTCCAAGCGATATAGGGCTCTTAGAGCGGAGCTGTCGAGTTAAGGCAGCCAGAATGAACACTAGGCTTTCTCAGTTCAGGAGTGAGATATTGACAAGTGCTTTAAATAATGCATGGAATGTTCGGGTTAACGTGGGCTCAGCTGCACTTAGACATTCTGTTTCGGCAAGATTTTGTGTGTGTTCTTTTTACAAATTCTTTTCTTCCTCGCTTGAATCAGGCGAAAGGGCGAGCTTGCTTAATTTATTGATATAGCTCTGGGTAAATATATTTGTCCTATTTCGTCCACTACCAATTGAGCCAGTTTTAGTGGAATATAAACGGCTGAGATAAAAGTACAATGTTCAAATTAACCTCAACGGATTCTAAGAAGCCTTCAATATTGCTTGGAGATTGTATTTTCTTTTTTAACGACGTGCCAGTTTGATGACTGCTTGCATACTGAAATTACAAAATCAATGTCACGAACGGAGAAACTAAACTCCAATCGATTTGAAATTTTACATTTTTAACTGCCAGCATGAATTTTTTGTATTTGTCCTTGCAAAACTAAACTTTGTTCTCCTTAATTTTCTTTATCTTATATTTTGATAGAACAAGTTCTCATTTTTTTCAATTTTTTTTTTACAAATTGAGGTTTCTCCTGCGAACGAGTAAAGTTAATCCTAATCGAGAAAAAACAACGCACACCTTGTTTATTGTAAAAGGCTTCTTTTATACATTTCGACTTTCCACTGTTTAAATACTTCATCAATTTTGCCATTGCTGTCTCCTTTCGCGATAACTAAACCATCCATCTACGGGGGAGTGCAGTGGCCCTGGGTTAGAACACCGGCTTCCGACGCAGGAGGTCCGTGGTTCGTCCCTGGCGATTTCGCCATCTACTGGTTGGGTCGGTGTCAGTTTAATGTGATCGGCCGAGACAGGAGTCATAGTAGTCTATCCCCGCCCTGTCTCGTGTATGGCAGCACATTAAATTGCTAGACGTCAGTTTTGGAGCCCGTCCACAATATAATCTATATAGTGCTGATGTTGGATGTTGGACCAACTCAACTCAACTCTTCTAGTTTTACAAATTAAGATGAAAGTACAGTGTTCAACTGATTCCAAGCAGCCTTCAACACTGCTTGGAGACTGTATTTTCTTTTTGAACGACTGCTTGGAAACTGAAATTACAAAATCAATGTTCCGAACGGAGACACTAAATTCCACTTACTTTGAAATCTTAGATTTTTAATGTGGGAGCAACTGCCAGCATGATTTTTGTGTATTGTCCCTGCTCATTTAAACTTTGATCGAATTATTTTTTTCTACTTTGGTAAAACAAGTTCTCATTTTCTTCTATTTTCACAAATTGAGATTTCTCCTGCGAAGATTAAAACTCACTCGTGTAATAATGACCGTGAAATAACTTTATTGCAAAAGGCTTCATGTAATGACCAACATAAAAATTATTTCTACCATTTCGTTTTTTTTAATCGAGCATCTTTATATATACATCTATCATATTACATTTTATTCTAACATGATAGTTATGCTCTTACTCCCTAGGTACGAGTCAGCTCTTAGCATGAGCAGTTCTTCCGATTTGAAACTAACTAAAACTAAAACCTCCCTGGAGACAAGATATGCTTTCCTGGCTTTTCATATTTGAACGAGGCCCCCCCTCCCCCGGGGAGAATCCATTTACTTAAATTTCCATTATCTCGTTATTGACAATAAAATTGTCCTTGAATTATCAGGGAACTGAAAACTCAACTCGTATGGCCTCGAACTATAGAGATTATAAAATGCTATATTGATAGGTTTCATTGTCGTTATTTTTAAATTACTTTTCCTTTCCAAGGCCATGTAATTATCTCTCTTTTCACATTTTTAAAATGTACACCTCATACTCTTGTATTCCTATCTTTCTTACACACTATCCTCTCTCTTATTCTCTTTTTGGCTCATTGTTAATCTCCTTCTAACGTTGTCTCTGTCCCTTTGTCTGTCTGCCTGCCTGTCTCTCTGTCTCTGTCTCTGTCTATCTCTTTCTCTATCTCTCTCGGTCTATTTCATAAACGGCTGAGATAAAGATACAATGTTCAAAATAGCCTTAACTGATTCCAAACACCTTCAACATTGCTTGGAGTTTGTATTTTCTTTTTTAACGACGTGCCAGAATGAAGACTTCTTGGATACTGAAATTACAAAATTAATGTCCCCAAGGAAGAAACTAAACTCCAATCACTTTGAAATCATAAATTTTAATGATGGAGCAACCGCCAGCACCATCCATCTACAGCAGCAAGGATATGTTGTGGGCGGACCCCAAATTCAAAGGTCTGAAAATTTTACGTGCTGTGTCAAAAAGATGTAGAGGGACCACAGAAGACTCATAATAAATTGTGGGGCTCAATATAGTACTTGCTAAGCTCATTAGCCAATTCCTACGTAACTCTACTATAAAAGCAACGTTGGAATTAACTGGTAACTATCAACAAGAAAATTATTTCTACGATTTTTTTAAATCGAGCATCCTTATACATACATCTATAATATTACATTTTCTTCTAACATAATAGGTATGCACTTACTCCCTAGGTACGAGTCAGCTCTTAGCAAGAGCAGTTCTTCCGATTTGAAACTAACTAAAATCTCCCTTGAGACAAGATATGCTTTCCCGGCTTTTTATATTTGATCGAGGTATGCGACCCCCGCCCCCTCTCCCCCGGGTAGAATCCATTTACTTAAATTTCCATTAACTCCTTATTGACAATAAAATTGTCCTTGAATTATCAGGGAACTGAAAACTCAACTCGTATGGCCTCGAACTATAGAGATTATGAAATGCTATGTTGATAGGTTTCATTCTCGTTATTTTTAAATTACTTTTCCTTTCCAAGGTCATGTAATTATATCTCTTTTCATTTTTCGAAATTTACACCTCATACTCTTGTCTTCCTCTCTTTCTTACACACTATCCTCTCTCTTATTCTCTTTTTACAGATTTTTAGAAAGCGTCTTGATTTTTTTAAAGTCTGTTAATAATGATATGTATGATGGAAAGTGATCCTGCATTTTCTTCAAAGTTGATAATCTGTGGATGCTCTTTTTTCGGCTGGTTCTTTGTTGATAGAGAAAACTGTACGAAAACGTATGCTTATAGTTGCTCTCATTTGTGTAAATCCATTAATCGGTAACAAAAATGTTAAACAGTTAAGAACATTTTAAAAGGATAGAGACCTGTCATTTTTAAAAAAAATCCTCTTTGAATTGAAATACCTGAATGAGAAAGAAAACTTTAACCATTTACAAGGAGATTATACTTTTCCCTAGGCCTTGCTTTTAATTTGCTTTTAAAAGAGTTACCTGCGAAACTTGTGGCATATTGTCAAGGGGGTAACAATCTTCTATTTCAATACCAATACAAAACAATCGAAAAGTAAAACAATCCTTAAATACATTAAACGATTACAAATCAGTTCTAAATAAAAGCCACAGTAAAATGTGGCGTTTCAAAAAGTATAAAAGGTTTCATATAATGACCATCATAAAAATTATTTCTACCATTTCGTTTTTTTTTTAAATCGAGCGATCTTTATATATACATCTATCATATTACATTTTCTTCTAACATGATAGGTATGCACTTACTCCCTAGGTACGAGTCAGCTCTTAGCAAGAGCAGTTCTTCCGATTTGAAACTAAAATCTCCCTTGAGACAAGATATGCTTTCCTGGCTTTTTATATTTGAACGAGGTATGCGACCCCCGCCCCCTCTCCCCCGAGGAGAATCCATTTATTTCAATTTCAATAAAATTGTCCTTGAATTATCAGGGAGCTGAAAACTCAACTTTTATGGCCTCTAGCTATAGAGATTGTATAACGCTATAATGATAGGTTTCATTGTCGAGCGGTGGCCCTGGGTTAGAACATCGGCTTCCGACGCAGGAGATCCGTGGTTCGTCCTTGGCGATTTCGCCATCTACTGGTTGGGTCGGTGTCAGTTTAATGTGATCGGCTGAGACAGGAGTCATGGTAGTCTATCCCCGCCCTGTCTCGTGTATGGCAGCACATTAAATTGACAGACGTCAGTTTTGGAGCCCGTCCACAATATAAACTATATAGTGCTGATGTTGGAAGTTAGACCAACTCAACTCAACTCTTCTAGTTTTACAAATTAAGATGAAAGTACAGTGTTCAACTGATTCCAAGCAGCCTTCAACACTGCTTGGAGACTGTATTTTCTTTTTTAACGACTGCTTGGAAACTGAAATTACAAAATCAATGTTCCGAACGGAGACACTAAATTCCACTTACTTTGAAATCTTAGATTTTTAATGTGGGAGCAACTGCCAGCATGATTTTTGTGTATTGTCCCTGCTCATTTAAACTTTGATCGAATTATTTTTTTCTACTACTTTGGTAAAACAAGTTCTCATTTTCTTCTATTTTCACAAATTGAGATTTCTCCTGCGAACGATTAAAACTCACTCGTGTAATAATGACCGTGAAATAACTTTATTGTAAAAGGCTTCATGTAATGACCAACATAAAAATTATTTCTACCATTTCGTTTTTTTTTTAATCGAGCATCTTTATATATACATCTATCATATTACATTTTCTTCTAACATAATAGGTATGCACTTACTCCCTAGGTACGAGTCAGCTCTTAGCAAGAGCAGTTCTTCCGATTTGAAACTAACTAAAATCTCCCTTGAGACAAGATATGCTTTCCCGGCTTTTTATATTTGATCGAGGTATGCGACCCCCGCCCCCTCTCCCCCGAGGAGAATCCATTTACTTAAATTTCCATTAACTCCTTATTGACAATAAAATTGTCCTTGAATTATCAGGGAACTGAAAACTCAACTCGTATGGCCTCGAACTATAGAGATTATGAAATGCTATGTTGATAGGTTTCATTCTCGTTATTTTTAAATTACTTTTCCTTTCCAAGGTCATGTAATTATATCTCTTTTCATTTTTCGAAATTTACACCTCATACTCTTGTCTTCCTCTCTTTCTTACACACTATCCTCTCTCTTATTCTCTTTTTACAGATTTTTAGAAAGCGTCTTGATTTTTTTAAAGTCTGTTAATAATGATATGTATGATGGAAAGTGATCCTGCTTTTACTCAAAATTGATAAATTGTGCATGTTTTTCTTTTGGTTGGTTGTTTGTCGATAGAGAAAACTGTACGGAAACTTTTGCTTATAGTTGCTCTCGTTTGTGTAAATCCATTAATCGGTAACAAACTGTTTAAGAGATAAGAACATCTTATAAGGACAGAGGCATTTTATTATTTTGAAAATCGTTTTTTAATTGAAGTACACGAATGAGTAAGAACACTTTCTTCATTTACAATACTTAGGCCTTGCTTTTAATTTGCTTTTTAAAGAGTTACCTTCGAAACTTGTGGCATATTGTCGAGGGGGTAACAATCTTCCATTTCAATACCAATACAAAACAATCGAAAAGTAAAACAATCCTTAAATACATTAAACGATTACAAATCAATTCTAAATAAAAGCCACTATAAAATGTGGCGTTTCAAAAATTGTAAGACACCCACAGAGCAAAAAGAAAGAAATAAAAAGTTTCGCTCTTTAGCAATCTATAACGAAGCAGGGTGAGTGCCCCTACTTTTAAGTTATCCATGGAAGTAATACATTTGACATGTACATTGCACAGCATAGAAATTTGACCCAGGGCGCAAAAGACTGAGGATGCCATTATGTTGATAGGTGTCACCACCACTACAACTCTTACTTTATACGGTCTTCTTCTCATTACAGTTAGCCCGAAAGTATCACATGATTGCTTTTGTCCAATTTCGTCCCCTACCGTTTGGGTCGGCGTCAGCATAAAGTGAACAGCAGTGAGTCATGCTATGCCCGCACTGTCTCTGTGTGGAGGTACGTGAAATTGTCAGACGGTAAGTCTTGGAATCCATCCACAATACAGTCTTTTTAGAACGTTAACAATATACGCTGAACAACAATCTTCAACTCAAATTTAAACGTATCACAGCAACAGTCTCTACCAAGATTTTTTACAAACCTTGAACAAGATGTGGCGTTCGCAGAAGCACAAACAGCCTTTAGGAAAGGTACAAAAAAAACAGCCATATGCATTCCGAAAAAATACACTTCTTTAGTGTAATTTAGTGTTAGGCGAGTTTCATGAAAATTAAGTATCGTGAAAGTGAAAGCATACCCATCAAGACAGAAATGTGGACGGAGCTTAATGCCGCGGTTAAACACAGGCGGTTAAGAGTGATGGATAACGGACTCTGATGGTTTAAAGTGATGGATAACGGAATCTGATGGTTTAAAGTGATGGATAACGGACTGCTATGGACACCATCCGAGCACCCGGGTGACCCTTGAGTTGGACAGTTGAAATTTATCATAGCCTGGCCTTGGCTAATCTCCTGGAAAACCCTGGTTCTAGTACACATATCAGTGTCCTGATCAGCTTACCGCATGAACCAGAACTAATGGCTGAACGAGGGTCTTAGGGATTCACATAGCACAAGGTTACTGAACTAACCCTAACCCTGACGCTAACCCTAACTGATGGCTAAACGAGTGTCTTAGAGTGTCTTAAAGATTCACATAGCACAAGGTTTCTGACTTACCCCTAACCCTAACGCTAACCCTAACTAGTGGCTAAACGAGTGTCTTAGAGTGTCTTAAAGATTCACATAGCACAAGGTTTCTGACCTACCCCTAACCCTAACTCTAACTGAGGGCTGAACGAGTGTCTTAGAGTGTTTTAGAGATTCACATAGCACAAGGCTTCTGACCTACCCCTAACCCTAAGTCTAACCCTAACTGATGGCTGCACGAGATTCAAATAGCACAAGGTTTCTGACCTACCCCTACCCCTAACCCTAACTCTAACTGATAGCTGAATGAGTGTCCCAGAGATTCACATAGCACAAGGTTTCTGAACTACCCTTAACTCTAACTCTAACTAATGGCTGAACGAGGTTCTTAGAGATTCACATAGCCCAAGGTTACTGAACTAACCCTAACCCTAACTCTAACCCTAACTGATGGCTGAACGGGTGTCTTAGATGTTCACATAGTACACGGTTTCTGAACGAAGCCTAACCCAACTCTAACTCTAACTGGTTGCTTTGTGGATATTGCCGTACTATAGTTGGTTAGTGCATTCTTAAATCGTGTAGGATTGGAAGTTTTGAACAGACTCATTATCCAAACAGTCTCGATATCATTAAGTTTTTAACTTGAATAAAACTGTATTGATTTAACTTGCCTAAACCAGAGAGAGAGAGAGAGAGAGAGAGAGAGAGAGAGAGAGAGAGAGAGAGAGAGAGAGAGAGAGAGAGAACGTAGGCAACATAAATATCCGTGTTAACGGTATTTAAAGCTATATCGTGAGAACAAGAGCATTATTGTGGACACTATAGTTTTAAATTATTCTATAAAATTACACTCACACAAATATCAACACAACTAAGCAGATAAGGCTATCCTTTATGGAGTGTTTTTGTGTCAAACAAACCGTGTGCAACGTTGATAAGATATCCGAGCTCTCTCTTTACTACTTACCCAACCCGTTTTGGATTGGAGAGTTTTGTTTTCCTCGACATCATCGTAAAAGTATTTTTGTTCTATTATCAAATCTGGTCGAATCTAAAACTTTTTAAAAGAGTTAATATTAAACCGAAAACATATCCAAACAGTTCGCCTGATAGTTCAGTGAGTAGCGGTCTGGTCTCGTGACCAAGAAATTTAGTATTTGAGCCTTTGCCGCTTCTTTCAACTCATTTGTAGCATCCTCAATGTATTATGCGGGGTATAAAGTAAATCTAAAGGGTGCGGTAGCGCTATTGTTAGAGCGGTCGGTCTTTTAAGTTACACGGGGGCGCGGCGGCTCTGGGGTAGATCATCGGCTTCCGACGCAAAAGGTTTGTGGTTCGGGCCCTGGCGATTTCTCTCACTAATGCTTCTGTCGGTGTCAGTTTAATGTGACCAGCTGAGACAGGAGTCATGGTATCCCCGCCCTGTCTCGTGTGTGGCAGCACATAAAATTGTCAGACGTCAGTCTTGGGGCCCGTCCACAATATAGCCTATATAGTGCTGATGTTGGACGTTAAACCAACTCAACAACAACAACAACTACAACAACTGCAAAAACAACAACAACAACAACAACAACAACAGTTGTAGCATGCCAATCGTATAAGACCTGACACCAGCGACAGTATGGCTATGGCCTTATGCGGGGTTTAAAGTTAATTTACACATTATATCTCAGTTGTGCCATCCCAATCGTAATAAGCGGAGTATAAAGTTAACCAAAGACTTTCCACATTCCATCTAACGGGTGTGGTAGCGCAGTTGTTAGAGCAGTCGGTCTAAGTAAGTAATGTGATCGACCAAGTCCTGAATTACCCACTCTGGGGTCCCGTCGCCGTATAGGATATTTCTTGAGACTTAGGAGACATTAAACCGGGAAGACGTTTCGCTTTCTACAACCAAAGATGCACTCCCTTATTTGGTAAATGTAAGGCATGTAACAGAACATGGCGGTGCTTGGGAAAAAAGACCACCTGTCGAGGACAAGAGAATTACCAGGTCTGGATGCAACGGCAGACATTTTTAGATCTCTTTTGATTTTTTTTTAATGTGACCTTGGATTTAGTTATATAAAAGGGTGTATTTAGAAACACTCCTTGATTTCTCCGAAAAGCCGTTCTCCATAGTGATGTTGATGTTTCTGTATATCTCTTTCTCATAATACCTCTCTGTTTCTTCTTTACATTCGGTCTCTCTGCATATTTATTATTTCAACCCTGAAACCACCCGTTTTCTCTTTTGTTCTGTTTGTCTCTAATTTTTTCAATACTCATTCAGTTATTGCATACAGTGCCTTTAATTGCGCCTCTTTCTTTATTTCTCATCGGCATTTTCCTATATTTTTTATTATCTATCAGCCCTTAACTATTCTTTGTTCTATCTCTTTCTTTTGCTTTTTACCGGTGCGATAGGGCCTACCTTACTTGTAATATTTCTATTTACACTTTTGTAACACCTTCGTAATATTATAAAACAGCTACCGAAATGCTCTTCTTAATGCACTCTTGCGTTTGATAAGTTCCGAAAAACCCCAAAACAATGTATACCAAAACTATGAATCTGCCTCTTTGCTAATGTGCAGGTTTGAGGTAAAAAATTTTTTGCCCCTTCTTTGTTCGTGCTATAACATTTTTTGTTACTCTGCATTCAATTAACCTATTAACATTAGATACACAGGTTTTGTTCTACAAGTAATTGTTAATCCTTCGTGTATAAACAATACACCATTACCTTTTTGCTCTTTTTTTCTAGTCTCGAGATCAATGGGGAACATGCATACCCAGACACACAAACAATAGCAAGAAGACAATAGACAGAGCCTATAGAGGAAATTATTATAAATGGGATTCCGCGGTGAAATTTTACCCTCTGATTTCCGCTGTACAGTCTACGCCATGACAAGAAGTAGGTCAGTATATCTGATCCAGAAGTCGTCGTTTCTATATAAACCTGAAAAAATTCGGTTACACGTGGAAAAACCGGGCAAACCCCACATTTTATAAGTAACTTACGATTGCCTTTACCTACGAAAATCCGGAGAATAATTATATTAATGATTTTTGCTTTGTTATGTAGATTTATAATTACTTGATTATATTTCCCCGAGCTGTGATTTTAGTTATACGAAAGATGTAGGTTAATTTAGTATTCAGCACTCTCTGATAATACGTTCTCTAGAACGGAAATATTTCTAATTTTTCACACGTCACCATAAAAGTTATGTAAAACCAAGAGAGTTGGAAGTAAAGCAGATCATCGTGTCAACAGAAGGGCGGATCATTTCAACAAGTTTTATGGTTGGCTGGCTGATCAAATCATTGATTAGATTTAAAGAGTTTAGTGGGGCGTCTAGAAGTTTGGTAGCGATTTATTTAACATAATGGGGAGACAGAAATGCCTAAAGAGTTTCAGAGAAACGAACATGTTACCTCTAGGGAGACATAATAGATGTTGCTCTCTTTAAGGTAATAAATTAAGTCTAAAACTGTTAGAGACTATCTACAACATAGTCTAGAAAAAAATGACAAAGATAAAACCTTCAGTGAAGATTAATAAAATTTGCAATACATGCTTTCAAAGAAAGCTACATATTTACAACTAAATCCAATTTTATAAGGCACAAAATCCCAAAAAACAAAGAACGAAACAAGTGGGTTATTTTTCTTCAACCATATGTGCTTATAGAAGAATCTGTCAATAAAGTTCAGACGCCTATAATTAAAACGTTGTAACCAAAATAAAAAAAACCCCAACTCAATGGCCTTAAAAATCCTTTTGGTTCTCAGCTGGTAAAAAATTTCACCCTGTGGATAACTCAAACAATGCGATAGAGATCAAACTAAATCCAATTTTATAAGGCACAAAATAAAAACAAAAACAAAATTTGGACAACAAAACATACCTAATACACGTATTTTTGCATTACTCTGATATAATTTTTCCAATTTCCTACAAAATAAGTGAGTTATTTTCTTCAACCATATGAGCATATAGACATGTCAATGAATTTCAGACGCCTGGAATTAGGCAGTTTAAACCAAAAAAAAAAATAAAAAAAAATTAAGCGGCCTTAAAGATCCTTTCGTTTATCAGTTGGTAACATTTTCTCGCCTTTGGATAAGTCAATTAATGCGACTGATTTTGGGTCATCCTAAACAATGTTTACTAACAGCAACAACAAGCCATTTCGATAGAGATCAAACTACGTGTCTATTACATTTCTAAAATAAAACGAAAAAAAAAACAAAGACTCCAACGCCCGATTCACTCATAGTCAGACCGCAGCATGGGAGTGTTAAAGAGGAGCAATTAGTCGCCATTACTGAAAGTCTGGGGGGTAATTTCTTGAAAATTTCCTGCACACCTCAGACTAATGGTTAGAGATGATGCTATCGTGACACTTGTAGACGTTTTACTGCCTTTCTCACTGGTTGATCTTGTTAGAGCCTGAATCTAGTCGTCTTTGGGATGTCCTGTCAGTTATTTCTTTCTCTCTACATGACTCTGTCTGCATGCCTTTGTCTGTCTGTTTGTCTGTCTGTCTGTCTATCTGTGAACAACAACAACAACAACAACAACAACAACAATAACAACAACATCAACCACCACAGCAACAACAACAATGACGACAACAACAACAACAACAACAACAACAACAACAAAAACAACAACAACAACAACAACAAAAAAATAACAACAATAACAACAACAAAAATAACGACATATGCCATTACATTGTACAGAAAAAGAAGGGAAAATAATAACAACACCGCTAACATCAATAACAATAACAACAACAACAACAACAACAACAACAGCAACAACAACAACAAAAATAACTCCCATTGTTCACGAAAAGAAGTAAAGAAATGTTCCCTTTACTACTAGAGTAGCCACGGAAGATAAAAAAGGATTTGAAAATCGACATAGCCCAACCTCTACTAGTGCATTAGAAAGACGTAGTGGAGACATAAAAAACATAATGATGAAAAAATGTATAAGTGCCATTTCAGTTCGACGATAACGTGAAAAGCTACAATCTTATAAAATAAATTATATCACTGATTCTAGCTATATCTATCTCGTGTGTGGCAGCAGGTAAAATTGTCAGACGTCAGTCTTGGCACCTGTCCCCAATATAGCCTATATAGTGCTGAAAGTCAACTCAACAATGGAGTCTAATATGATCCACCCGCACCCATAGGTAATTTAATTTTAAAATTTAGATAAACATTTTTAGCTTTATCTTGGTAGCCTTCTGCTTAAGTGCCTTATACTTGTTCGTGAACTTATAAAATTGTAAACTCAGGAGTAATGTTTAAGACTAATGACAATCTTTGGACCCCAAGAGAATTACATTAGGTTTTATGATCTTAACGGTTTTGTCATTTCCATCAGTAGTTTTTGAATTGATTAATTTGGGGAATAAACCCTAAGACAACTACAGTAAAGAGCTTGAATCTACTTTTTCAGTCATAAAGGTATAGAGAAACTTTTAGACATTTCAAACGACAGGTAAAATAATATTTTTTTACTATAACACCAGTCGTAGTATCAGATAACGAAATCTAAGCCGGACAAAAACATTGAAATTGACCTTAGATTAATAGATAACCTTTTAGACACACTTATACTCAGTCTCATTACATTGGTTGGGTTTTACTTTGAAGAGATGAATAAGAGGATGGGGGTGGTTTCATGAATCGGAAATCCATAGAGTGGTATTGATATCAATGACAGAGTAACTATTTCATCTATATACTGGTAGAAGTCCTCATTACAAAGTAAATATGATTAAAGTAGAATAGGTCCATTATCTTTAAGAAATGACCATAAAGATTATAGAAAACCTACGCATTATTAATTTTGTTTATCTCTTAGTCTGCAATATTTTAGAATAGGAAAGCAATGACAAACATCGATTCGTTCATCTGTCAATCTGACGGAACAAGCAAAGATAATATAAAATAAAATAAAAAGAAAAGGTTTGAATGGGTAAGGCATCCGCCCCTCCATAAGACATTGATTTACTTCAACTCTACAAACTGCACATTACATGAGTTGACATAAAACTCGCTAAAGACGCTCAGACTTTCAGAACATTAATTTTGAATTGCTAGCAAGGGAAATGCCTTCACCATGCATATTTAGTAACAACGGTAGAGCCTATAAAATTGTTTCATTTTCTGAACCTTTGTAAAAACAAAAACATATTTTCCCAGTATTCAAATATCCAAGGAAAAAGTTGTAGTCTGATTGCTATGATAATTGGAGGGTAAAAATTGAAACTTATACATGAGTTGACATGAAACTTGTTTAAGACACCTATACCTAAAAACTTTAGTTTTACTGCCAGTGATGGACATGGTTGCACTCTAATTATAATCCCGTAAACAATGGCAGAGCCTGTAAAATTGTCTCATTTTCTAAACCTGAGTAAGTACAAGGAAAAAACAATTATCTTAAAAAAGTCTTTTTACAACGTTACTGTCCTCACTGCTAAATTAACCAAGGAAAAATCGCGGATTGCTTGTCTCTGATGATGAGAGGGTAAAAGTTCAAACTATTTTCTTCAAGTTAATAGTTCAAGTAAGTTGCTGCATCTAAGAAAAGTCGCAAACGCTATACACTGCTAATGTCTTAAAAAGACACGGGTCAATATGAAGGTAAAATTGAAAATTGTACATTGGTTGAAGCAAGACTTGCTGAAGATGCCTATCACTTAAAAACATTACCTTTTAAGCTTTTATAAAAATGCAACGTGTTAAAACTTAAAGATCCCACTAATAATTGTAAAGCCTGCATTGTCTTATGTCCTTGAAGTTTGCCACACGTTTGTAAGAAGAGAAATGGATAAAGTAAAAGAAAACCGGTGATGAACAGAGAAAATGGTGATTGTAACATCGATACTAACTTTGATTTGTCTTCTACAGCTGTCCTCAGTTTTAAGTAGTCCAAGAAAGATTCTCGTACTGAGTTGTTTGACGAGAGAAGATTTAAAATACAAGGACAAGACACATTAATTGAACAAACATCTGCTAAAGGTGATTTAAGAGGAAAGGGTTAAAAGTTCATATGAAGTCCCGCACTATGATGCAGAAAAACCTGCAGTACATCTCTGAAGAAATGTGTAAAGCACCATAAAGTAACTAAGAATGGATTTATATTAAAGATCTGTTAACGGTTTGAAAATTTAATGCGTTCAAAGACTGATAATTAAAAGGACGGACACATTAGTTGAAGCGAAACTTGTTGAAGACGCTGTTTTTTTGTAAGTAATTAAAGGTTGCTTTATGTTTGTATGAAGGAAAACTTCAGTAGGTGAAAGACAACTTGCCATGTAAGGAAAAATGGTCATCGTAAAATAAAGTCCTTCTTATGTGTTCTTCCACAGCTGTCTTCAGAGCTTAAATGATCCGAGAAAAGTTGCAGACATAGAGCTTCGAGGATAGAAAGGTTAAATGTTCATGCAAGGTCCACTCAATGCTATTTAAAAGACCATGCAGACAAACCTGCAGTCATTTTCCGAATAACATACATGTCGAAAGTACTATAAAGTAGTTTATAAAGAGCTCAATCGTTGTGCACTGTTAATGATACAAAACACATTCAAGGACCAATAGTGGGACAAGACACATTATTTGAACACAAAGCTGCTCTAGGCGATTAAGGAGAAAATGATTAAAAGTTCACATTAAGTCCTGCACTATACAGACTATTATGCAGACAAACCTGCAGTACATTTATAAAGAAATGTGTAAAGTACAATAAAGCAACTAAGAATGGATTAAAATTGAAGACTGTTAGCTGTTTAACTCTTTCAGCATTTCTCTGTCTGCGATACATCGGCCGCAAAGTTTTAAAAGGGTTAAAAAATACGTACAAGCAGTGATAGCAAAGCTTGTTGAAGAAGCTGTTAAATTTAAAACATTTTTCTAAATAGTATTATTTATTTTTTTGTAAGAATAAAAATTTAGGTAGGTGAAAGAAAGCTTTTAACGTAAGGAGAAATGGTGATTGTAAAATAATAGTCACTGTTATGTGTTCTTATACATGTGTCTTTTGAGGTAAAATGATCCAAAAAAAATTCTAGACTACAAGGGTTACAAGTTCATATTAAATTCAACTGAAAGCTATGTAGAAGACCATGCAGACAAACCTGCAGCAATTTTCCGGAGAATGTACATGTCAAAAGTATTATAAAATAGCTTATAAAGGGCTCAATCGTTGTGCACTGTTAATAATAATGACAAAAGATGTATTAGAATATTACACCCAACTTTAACGCCGCAAACAATGTATAAACATATTAGCATAAATTTTTCTCTCTTAAGCAATCGTCTCTATTTTCTTGACATGCTTGGTCAAACGATCCCGCATGTCCTGTGAGAAACCATGGTTGGTTTCTTCTGTTTTTTTCCCTCTCCTCGTCCAGATCCAGTAAAACTGATTAGGCCCTGGACCAGGGATCTTCCTGTGCTGATAAAGAAGTCCCTGGTGACGACCTGTCTGGACTCTGTTGTTTTCCACTGATAGCCTCCCTCTCTTCATCCCTTGGTGTCTGCCTCTGCCACTGTTTGTCTGCCTGCCTGTCTGTCTGTCTGTCTGTCTCTCTTTCTCTCTCGTTCTCTTTCTCTCCCTCCCTCTCTCTCTCTCTCTCTCTCTCTCTCTCTCTCTCTTTATTTACTTCTGTTCCTCCCCCTCTCTCTCTTTCCCCGCATCTCTCTCTCTCTCACCCCGTCTCTTTCATTTTCTTTGTTATGGTCCATATCAATACATTATATCCCAGTGCCCAGGAAGTAAAAAAAAATGAATCTATCAAGACAATCCTCTTAATGTCTATGATACCATCTAGTATTGTTTTTTAAATTTCTCCAATTTGGATTTTGGAGAATCAAATACCGAGATATAGTTTATTTTCCAATGTGTTTCGTAATATAACAATTTTCAAGAACACAGGGGAGATTGTTCGACAAAACATTCTTTCACATTGTAGGCAATGCAACCATTATAAAAATAATTACAATGTGTTTTACGTCCACTCGATTCCTGGTAGATCCCTTCACGTAATGCTTTCACGTTTTTTACTTAGTGCTTATGAAAGCGAAAGTAATCTTACATAAAAAGTACATGCTAATGTTCTATTTTTTCTCTATAAACAAACAGCGCAACAACCTCTAAACTGGGCAAGCTGTGGTAGAGAAAAATCGCTAACTAGACATGGACATTCTAAACGGAGCAATCAGGAAAGTTAACTCCCTAAAGGACAGAAAAAGACTTTGTGTGGGAAAAAGAGCGTGAAAGGCACAAAGAACGACAACGCATAAAATACTCACAAATTCTGAACATTTACACGATAAAAGAAACCACCATTGTTTTTTTCATCAAGGCAACCAATAACAAAGAGGGACATGATAGCCGATGTCTGTCACAGATGTGGCACATAACAAACAAGAGGAAGGACTGAAAACAGATAGATAAGTTTAACACGTTACAAAAAAAAAGTGCTATTCAGGGGAAAAGGTCAAACTGCAATCTGTCTTACTTTAATATCAATATGAATCATTCTATAATATCTTTTGAATGCACTAATCTGTACAGGGAATTCTCATAGTCTCGATAAATCTTTTATTTGTCGAATACGTTTCAACGATCGTTTAGCTGTAACATTAATTTTTTTTTTAACCATTATAGATCTAGAGATCTATAGCCGTGTACATAGCTTTGATTAAAAAGGTATAGTTTAATATAAATTTACCATACAATTCAATGGCGACCTCGCATAGGCAAACAATAGTGAAATAAACAATTGTCTTTTGTGTCTTTTTGGAAGACTTGAAAGCAACCAAGCTCTTTCAAAGACAGACGTATCTCAAGAGGAAATTATGAAACAGCAATTTTGTGTTACGGTTTCATTACTGCACCATCCTTCAATGGATGCAATTACGATAATTTTATGTAAACCGCCTTTCTCTCTACCGCCACCTTTCACACTATCACCAACCATAGTTAATCTTGTACTTTATATCATTAATTTTATATTGTAGAGGGATTGAAAATACTGCCCCGTTTCTACTGGCGATTATTATGACCAATATTTATAAAGTAGGAAACGTCCAGTTTTTGTCTATAATACAAAATCACTTGATCTGATTCACCCAGATAAAGAAGATAATTAAGTAGAGGATCTTAAAAACTTCAATGTAGAAGTACACTAAAAGATTGTCTTATTCCGTCTTAAAATTGTTTTACCATTCAATCCTTTAAACAAGATCCAAAGTGATGGGTTTTTAAGTGCTATTTCATCTACCATCGTTTTCACATATCTAATATTAAAAATCCTTTTCATTCCAACACGCTTCTTTCCTCGAACGGTTCACCATTGGTGGGGTGTATTTATTTTTCTATATTAGTGTGTTCTCAATGTTTGAATAAGCAAGCATAAGGATGACGAAGAAGAATTTATTTGGCAAATGTTCAATATTTAAAACTAACAAGTGACTTAGACGTTAAATCTCTACTGCGATAATTGTGTGTCCGAAATCATTGAACTTAAATATTCTGCTATTTCTTCTATTTACACATTCTGTAATATTAAACTGTAAAAAAGAAAATAAGGCTGAAATTAATTTTAAATAGTATTCCAGCAAAACGACCAATCATTTCTTTCCCAAGACGTGTCAATAATTAATTAAATCAAACACAGGAGATAAATTTCGTTTGAAGCAATATCATACGAGGGGTGTTCACTATGTTCTTAGCATGACAATGAAGGAATAAACCCAGAGACTTAAAATTTGGCACACTTACATTTATTTCTCTACATAGTCACCCTGCATAGTTCACACTTCTGCCACCTGTCCTTGACCTTCAAAAGTCCTTGAGAGTAAAACGTGTCATTAGCAATTTTGTGTTACGGTTTCATTACTGCTCCAATGACAATAATTTTATATTTTTTTCGTAAGACGCTCAGACGATAAATCTCTACTTCGATAATTATGTGTCCAAACTATTTTATATACAAATTTTGTAATATCAAACTATTAAAAATAACAAGTGAAGAGCTTTGCAAAATGCTGAGATTAATTTTCAAATAGTATTCCAGCAAAGCTGTCAATATTTTCTTTGCCAGAACGTATTATCATAAAAGATTAAAGCAAACATAGAAGATTAATTGCGTTTGTAGTAATATCATAGTTATCGTGGTGCAGGCAAATTTTTCTGGCCAACTAAATATGGAATTGCCATACTTTTATTGCATCCCTTTTCAATTCTTAACCACATCACATTATTTCCCACCATGCCCTTACCATTTCTTCCCATTGTATTTCCAAGAAAAGAGAACACAGATTCTCACGCTCTCTACACTGAGCTATAAATAGACTTTTTAAAATACGTACACGCCTTGCTTTTCACAGCCCCTGGTTATTTTCTTAATAACTTTCTCTTTCTGCAAGCCTCTGTCAGGCTTAATTCTCCCGTTAGATTAAAGCCACAGGCCAAACAAAATAAATTCATCAGACCAGTTTCATAAAGCTAACTTTTAATCTGGAAATCCGACTATATCCGGTTAAATTAGGGTCGAGAGGTTTGGCTTAGCAAGAATCGGATCTTCCGGCTTAGGTATGGTTAATAAAAACTGATTTGATTAAAACCTCAAGGTCTTGTTGGTACAAGTTTAAATATGTATAGTTCTAGATTATGAAAAAGATAAGCTTTGCCTTTCTCCATCTCATTATGAAAATAAATGCTTTGTTTTTCTTACCTCTTTTATGGTTTTTGATTCGAAAACGAATGTAAATTTTCAATCCATGTTGTGAGTTTGTGACGAAAATGTTACGCTCGACTTCAGATTAAGGAAAAGATAGTTTTATTTCTTCTGAAAATAACAATTAATGAAACAAAAAACTACATCTTCGAAACACAGTTGTGACTTGTATGAGTATTGGTCTAAAGACATATCCCTTAATCATTATCAATTTAATTGAGATAATGTATTTTACTGCGAAAATCATAGCACTTTTAGGTTCTTTAACTAAGTGTGCCTCTTTCCTTTTTTCGCGCGAACTGTGCTCTAGGTGTCATGAAAATGAACGGCACTCCATCCTACAGTGTGAAAGTGTTATAATTATTTTACAATCACTACTTAATTGGCACCTCTTGGGTGAGCGAGTTCATTTTACAGCACATTAACACATTAACGGCTTTATTGGACACCTCTGGGAAAGTGGGTTAAAAATAACTTTCGCTGTAACTTTATTTCCTCTTTTTGGTTGAGGAAACTTTAAGGTTTTTGCAAAAAAAAAAAAAAAAAAAAAAAAAGAAAAATTAAACGCAATTCAAACCATCTAAAGTACAGATTTCAAGCAACTAACTGGTTTTTATTTTATGGAAACACCAATAATCACGAGCTGTCTGTAATGCGCTGAAATAAAAATGTGCAAAGAAATCTCCATGCAGCATATTAACCCACATTCAGAGCCGCCAACTTTACAAAAAAAAAGCGTATGTGTCTAGCATAACTCTTGCCTAACACATTACCGTATTATTATCGGAAATAGAATGGATTCTGCGACTATTAATACTGCCCGTGGGTTTTCCCGCATACGTCGTAAGCTTATTACACTTCCAACTGTGACGAGAGGTTAATATGAATATCTAAATTTGAGACGCCATTAACTTCCGTGTCAGCGCGCTTGCGTGAAACCGGATTCCGACTTTGATTAACTCGGCCCAGAGAGAGAAAACCAGACCATTATCGATAACCAGCTAGAGGTGACTCGATGCATGGGGTATGATCAGGAAACGTCACCAGGAAATTTTAGTTCCGTAGATTTTCGGTTTAGATCAAGTTACGAAAATGCTCCTAAACGCACGCCAGCAGGCTTATAAATTAATGTCTTTGTTCCACTGGCTAACAATTTGACGGAAATAATTTTCATGGTATCTGAGAAAAGATGATCCTGTGTACCCAAATGTCACATTTATAAAATTTATAAATATCACAAATAAGCCGTTACTGGGTAACTCCTTTGTTTATGAAGAACTGCACTAGATCTAGGACTACTGTTTACTTATCTCCACTTGATGTATCAAATATTGTATTTATCGATAATCCTTTATTTTTTTTTATAGATAATCAAAAGACGCAGGTTTCGAACACTGATAAAAGAACAGGTATTGATAGATAGAGTCATCAAATTTGAGTTTCCTATGTTTTTTTGCAAAATGGTTTGGAGCACACAATTGCATAACTTCGTCGTTAAATATCTGGACTGAAGAACATGATATTATTTTAAAATTACAGTGCACTATCTCCCGTATATAAGATACTTCAAAACTTCGCTGAAAGTAAGGATAACTGAACAAAAACTTCGTTATAAATACAGCATCACATTACTGTAAAATAATGTATAATCTATAAAACTATGAGGTTCTGGTTTAAAAAACGTAACTCAGGAAAAAAACCTTCATAATTTCAGCAATTTGCTAAGTGTGTCGGTACCATAAATTTAGACACCTTGCATAATGTAGTAGATTTTCCTAATATAAAAAATATGCTGTGTCTAGGTTTACAGCCTCTTTGTTCTAACTATACCTAGTGTAAAAATATGTATTAAAATAGAAGCAAAAACAAAAACAAAAACAAACAACAAACACAAAATAACAAAAACCAATAAACAACTACAAAAAACCCTCAAAAAAAAGAACAACAATTTGTCATCAAAGCGTATCGACAGCTTTCCGAGGCATAATCTTTGTGAGAGGAAAAACTTTTATCCCAAAACAGCTTTGTATCACATGTAGAGGTTCGCCGGAAATTAGGGGATCTAATTTGGAAAAAGATTAATACTCTCTCTCTCCCTCTTTCAACATCTCTCTCTCTCTCTCCCCTCTCCCTCTTTCTCTCTCTCTCTCTCTCTCTCTTTCTCTCTCTTCACACAATGGGGGGTTCAGCTCACAAACTCCGCCATTGAAATCTTGACAAACTCAACACGACAGCTATGTCCGGTAAATGGCATGGAGTGGACATTCGGACCTTGGTTCTAGTGGTCCGGATTACAGCAGATTTAATCGGAGTTTTGTCAGTAGAGAGAAAGAGAGTGATAGATAGAGAGAGGGAGTTGGTATAGAGATCGGGGCTATAGAGGGTGAGTGAAGAAAAGAGTGCAGACGAGAGAGTTAGAGGACGGAGACGCAGAGATCAATAAAAAGGGAGACGAAGAGAAAGTGCGTGTATGTGTGAGAGTGATAAGAGAGAGAGAGAGAGAGAGAGAGAGAGAGAGAGAGAGAGAGAGAGAGAGAGAGAGAGAGAGAGAGAGAGACACACACACATATTTAGATAGAGAAAGAAAAAGCGGAAGAAAGAGAGAGAAAAAGAGACATTGAAAAAGTAATGGAAAGATAGAGAGAGAGAGAGAAAAAAAGAAAGAAAGAAAGAAAGAAAGAGAGAGGGAGGGAGAAAAAGATAGAGAGAGAGAGACAGAGAGAGAGAGAGACAGCTTGACACTAACTTTGAAGGACATTTTTACTTTTATCCCCTGTAAGATATTTTTAACACAAAAATGGGGCTTTCGCTTCACAAAAGCCACTTCAAATAAAGACATAGAAAGAAAGACTAGACTTTTTTTTAAAAACCACTATTTAGCTCATGGAAGTAAAATGTGTTGGCAAATAAGATTTTTCAAAAAGCACTAGAATGCAGCCCAAATATCTTTATTTTGACGCGATAACCACTAGACTCGTTAAAAAAGCTTGAACCCCTATGACAACTCGTCAGTTTTGTTTAAAAAATCTTGAGGCAAAGATCTTTAACAAACTATGGAACCCGCGCCTATGATCTTTTCTCTGAACATAATCGTAAAGCGAAAATTTGTTCTTACGACAGTACGGAAACTCTTTCCGTCTCTCATAAACAACGTAGCCTATTTATGATTCGTTTCCATCACTACTGTAAGCTTATCAGGCAACATAATACTGCATAGCCTGTTCCACCTAAGGGATTGATTGGCTATGAACTGCTCCAGGGCTGGTAGTTTTAATTCACTCGACAGACTGATCCTGACTAAAGGCATACTGAGTATATTTCAGGTAATTTGCCGAAGCCAACATATTCATTAACCAGACCCATCTATCGTTAAAAAGTATCGTATGTCTTATTTAAGCACGGATGTCTCTTAATAGAACGCTGTGTCTTCAAGCAGTTTAAGTCGTTCTGCCGCTCAAGAAAATAGAAAAAAGAAAATTAACTGCTCATATCGAAAGCTAAAATTGTCTGAAAACCCAGGCTTCTTCTAGGGTCAGCAGCTATATACATACTCTATGATACATCGTGGCAGGTTGTTTTTAAGCTTAAGTCTACCCCTATTCACACCAAAAAATGTTGTACTGTATAAGAAAATGACTGTATACTAATATGCCTTGTAGAAGCTAGTGCCCTATAGGTTTAAGTTTGTGTCTATTGAAACCAGGCGATTGTAGATTAGAAAATAATCCACCTATAATGCCGTGTAAAAACAAAAAGCACTACGCCAAATCCCGCACAGGTTTTCCAGGATTATTTGACATTTCCATCTTATAAGCATTACAGGTCGTAACCACTACTCAAAACCACCACAGAAAGATGGCTTAGATTCTTTGGGCATACAAACCAACAGAATGGAATAGAAAAAGACATTATTGTGTGGGGAAAAATAGGGATGAAAAGCAGAGAGAGAGAGAGAGAGAGAGAGAGAGAGAGAGAGAGAGAGAGAGAGAGAGAGAGAGAGAGAGAGAGAGAGAGAGAGAGAGAGAGAGAGGTAGGGAGGGAGAGAGAAGGAGAGAGAGAGGGAGAGAGAGAGAAAGAGAGAGAGAGAAAGAGAGAGAGAGAGAGAAAGAGAGAAAGAGCATAAGCTCCAGTCCTTCCGGGGAGTTTTAAACCGATAACAGAAAATCCTATACATTTTTTTTTACCAAGGCGACTGATTACAGAAATGAAGGCCACAACCGCCGATATCAGCAACAGATATGGCACACACGAGGAGGAAAGAAGAAGAATGTTTAATACCAAGCCATAGTAATGGTAATCAAAACCGTGGAAGCAGCCACTCATTGTGTTCAGAATCACGGCTAGTTTGTTGTTTTTTTTTAAACACAAACGAAGATAACAGAAGAGCTCCAACAACTTAAGATACACTCAATAACACTTGTGCTTAAATGGAAAAACATGTTCTTAGTACACTCAAAATAGGCCAAGGTTATAAGTAATTCCTCATTTCCTTCATGGCATGATTTTCTAATAGGATTCCAAGACAATAGCGGCCAAATTGACGCGCTGGTTTCGCACGTCTTACTTTGTGATGGGGAAAATCCTGAAAAACTCGAAATAAAAAACAAGCTGACATGCGTTGTGTTGAAGAAAGACTCTTACACTCACTCGATAATTGTCATAATTTTACTTGTATTGTGGAGACAATCTGATCGCTTTTTCTCCAATCTTTTGTAAGTGCTTTAATTTTGCCTGCTACAACGTTCCTATAAACTCTTATTTTTTATTTCAGAGAAAGTAACTGAAAATGGGAAGTGAATTCGTAGATATACTTAACAATATTATTTCCAACCTTCAAAATAGTAGAATAATAACATTATAGCTTGTGAAGGTGGAAGAAAAACAACAACAACAACAAAACAAGAATGAAATATTAGTTCTATAAATTTGTTTATGTTATGACATTTACTTTTTGGAATATTTTTTAGCCCAACCATACCAAAACTGTCATTTATATAAAGAAGTAAAAATATGAATCAACACTCCAAAGGCTATAAACATACAATGGCTGAAATCTACCATGAGGACATATCTAGGCGTATCTGATTTATTACTACATCTAAGTCTCTAAAATAAGGCATTGTTTCAAATCGACTCAAGATATAAAAACTAACTTAAGAATAACAGCCAGTAATCTTCAGATACAAGAAAAGTAGAAAAACAAACCACTGACTTCTAAACAACTTGAAATAAAGCCTATCGTTCCATCAAACAAACCTTTCCACTCCTCCCACGTTCATACGTGAGGTCTCAGAATAAAATATTGTAACATTTAGAATTAAACATCATCCGTTTCAAGTTTTCTAAAGACCATTACAGCCCTGATGTGGTTTGTTTCTTTAGAGGCTTTACAAAAACATTGGCCCTTCTTATCAGTTTAGTATATATTTTGGACGATCAATTTACCAAAAGACAATAATATCATCTACCTGAAATTAATTTGTAAGTGTGTCGGGTTTCAAAGTAACAGACTACATACACGTTTCTTGAAATCCATATTAATAACGACTCGTTCATATTAAAGAGTCACAAAAAAGATAAGACTTTTAGAAAAGCTTCTGTTTGATTCACCTTCAATAAGGCAACAGTCTAGTCAGAGACTAAAACCAAAACCTTTAGAGAGGTTTGTTTGATCGAACGCTAGATGACACTTCAAAGTGGGGACAACATCAACAGTTTTTTTTTCATTTTTCCTATATCTGAGGTTCGCTGTCTGCTATATGATAAAGTTGATTTTGATCCCTTTGAGTTGTTTTGAAACATATGGCTCATATTAGTTTCGAAGGTGTGATAGAAATACAACCAACTCATTTGCCTCTAAGGTATATATGACCAAATTCAAAATAACCCTTCGTTTACTGCTTTTTATCTCTTTATATAAGGGAAAGTTTAGACATGACCAAATAGTTCTAAGAGATTAATACATTTCATAACATACACAATTTGTGGAGCGTATTTTCAGCTGCTGTTTTCTTTTTAAATATTTTTTAAAATAATTTTTCATTTTATTTTCACAAGCCTATATTCATTCACAATGCCCTTCACCAGTGGCATGGTAAAGTTATGGTATAATATCCGGTGCCACTGAGTAAAAGTCTACAATATGCGATTGTGTGTGTTTGAGCGCATGAGAATAAGGCCAGAAAACAAGAAAGACAGGCAAAAATAGAAATATGTCTATTGTATAGATATGGAAGAACGAAAAACAGAGAGAGAACGGTAGAGAGAGATTAGCGTATCCGTGATCTATCTCTATAGACCCATTACGATATTTAGATCAGTATGATACACAGGCATCTCTTTTCTGTTCAGCCTTCTAGGCCTACGCACGCAAAAATATAAACTTACTCAATTGTACCTAAAAGTTTAATGATATACGAGTAGTTCATTTATACTCTGGGCGCAAACGATTGTTCACTGAGGTGAATTTGCGTGTTGTTTTTGGAAACCGCGTGTTATTCAACTCAAACGGTGATTTGTTCAACACACGTAGGGCTTGCTTGCCTGCGAAATTTACCCAAGGGTCTTTAGAAAGAGAAACAAATGATTCGTTAACTTTAAGCACTACATGGATTCTTATTGGTTCTTGAAGTTAGTACGTCTCAGACTATGGTTCATAATCGCAAATAGATATATTTTGGACACGCCACACACAAATTGACTATATTAAGTCACATTATTAAACTATCATAATGGCATGTCCTTGAGGTTTTGCGTAGATAATCAGCTCAGAATAACACAACCATAAACACGATGTCCACGTTTTCAAAACTGAGCATGTTCACCATGAAACTTTCCCGGTTAGTTCGGAGAATGATCATTGCAGAGGCTGACACCGCTTTAGACCTACCGTCTTGTACTTAGAGTTACTTCGAATTTAAAGGAATTTTTAACAAAGTAAAGACATTCTTGTAAAGATTCTATTAATACAGATGATCTATGATTAAACATATAATGATCATGAACCCCGATGTAGATATAAATCTAGATCTTAATGTTAATCTTTTTATCTCTTATTTGGAATCTTCAAAAGCAAGAAACCACAATTTTAACCAAGACGCTCAGGTACGTACAAAGTAGTTAAAAAACATGGTATGTGCTTAAAACAGTAGAGTTAAAATCAACAGAGGCTCGAGCTTTCAAAAACAAGTCGGGCAAAGTGGCCGTTTCACGACACTAACAAATATAATATTAATAATAATAATAATAATAATAATAATAATAAAGAGAGAGAGAGAGAGCAAGAGAGAGATAGGATAGGGTGAACAACAATAACTACTATGGAAACTTTACCTTTGAACCATGTTTTCTGATAGTACCATTTTTTTTTCAATGAAAAAATTGTTTTCATCGCTCAGATGTTAATGTATTAGGTTTGGTTTAATTTTTTAAAATGAAAGTCATTTTAATAAAAAATAAATTTGGAATGAGTACGAAGTCGAACATCTGACCGTTTTACGCACTGCCACTCAGGAGGAGATAGTAGGGAAAATATAAATGACCACCTCGTACCGACAACAAAGGCGCCATTCCGACTAATAGACTATAAGAAGAGAGAGAAAAAAAAAACACACAAAAAAACCCCAACTCATTTAATTTTAATCATATAAGTAATTGAAGTCATAATTGAAGTATACGCGAAATTCCTTATGATTTGTTGTTATTGTTGCTGTTGTAGTTATTGTTGTTGTTGTTGTTGTTGTTTTGGCTGGTGTCACTGTCCTTGATGGTGTTATTTTTGTTGTCTGGGCCATGATTAGTGGCTGTTTCTTTTTGTTTTAACATTACGGTAACATTGTATCTTTGATTTATTTCCCAAAGTTAAAGAGATCTATGCTTTAATAAACGATTTTGTGCACTCTGAATTTGATTTCTTTGTTGCTTTCTTACCATAATGTCTAGAATCATTCTTTTATTGGCCCTGGTATTTTTATTGTGTTTATTTTGTTTACTCACCTCTCTCTCTCCCCCATCACTCGCGTCACCTATTACTTCTGTATTTTAACTGAATATTTATTCTCCTAATTCTCTATGTCCCGCTAACACTGGCTACTTCTCTGTTCTATTTATTTCTGTTTCTCTCTCTCTCTCTCTCTCTCTCTCTCTGTCTCTCTCTCTCTCATCCTCTTTCTCTTTCTCGCTCTCCCAATCTCCATTACCCCTTTCATCTTTTAAGTCGTAATTTAATATAAATAACCCCTCCAAAAGAATTCTTTGTTAATTTCGGAGAAAATTAAAGACTACGTTTTATAAAATGAAGTTTAAAAATTCGAAATGTAAATAACAGCGTGACTTTGTAATTTTACATCTTTTGAATCAAAGTTTGGAATGAGGTGTTGAGATATTTTATGTTTCATTGGGGCAAAGTGATTACAACGTTTGCAAATGAAAGGGGGGCGCGGTGGCCGTGGGGTAGAACATCGACTTCCGACGCAAAAGTTGGTTCGAGCCCTGGCGATTTCGCTCCCTACTGGTTGAGTCGGTATCAATTTAATGTGACCGGCTGAGACAGGAGTCATGGTATCCCCGCCCTGTCTCGTGTGTGGCAGCACAGAAAATTGTCAGACGTCAATCTTGGGGTCCGTCCACAATATAGCCTATATAATGCTAATGTTGGACGTTAAACCAACTCAACACAACACACAAAACATTGCAACTGAAAAAAGCTCACACAAATTCGATTTAGTGCTATTTGTCATTAAACTTCCCTGCACAGTTGGACAGTTTGCACAGTTGACATGAAGGCTGAGAAGGGTGAACAGTGCCACTCTGTCTTATGTTTGCTAATTAAGAAGTAAGGGTTTATAACGAGGCCTTCCTAAGTACAGGACAGTGAGTGAGTGATTTGGTTTCTTTTATGTGTAATATCAACAGCATGGCTATTTTTGTGGACAGGTCACAAGACTCACGTCTAACAATTTTACATCTTGCCACACTGAAACCGTTTGGGTTTGGGGATTCAAGGCCTCCTGTCACGTTATACCCCCCCCCTCTCTCCGCCCAACGCCCCATCATATTACGAGCCAGGTCACCGAATTAAACATAATGTGACATATTGCACAATTAGGGTATCATTGATCTATCTCTTTAGACCCATGACGATTTATTTAGATGACAAAAACACCCAGAAATCTTTTCTGTTCAGCATTCTAGGCCAACACACGCAGAAATCCAAACTTTCTCAATTGTACCTAAAAGTTTAATGATATAGTTCATTTATACTCTGGCGCAAACGATTGTTCACTTCGGTGAATTTGCGTGTTGTTTTTGGAAACCGCGTGTTATTCAACTCAACCGGTGATTTGTCCAACACACGCAGAGCTTGCTTGCCTGCGAAAATTACCCAAGGGTCTTTAGAAAGAGAAACAAATGATTCGTTAACTTTAAGCACTACATGGATTTTCATTGGTTTTTGAAGTTAATACGTCTCAGACTATGGTTCATAATAGCAAATAGATATGTTTTGGACGCGCCACACACAAATTGACTATATTAAGTCACGAGATAATCAGCTCAGAATAACAACCATAAACAAGATGTCCACGTTTTCAAAACTGAGCATGTTCACAATGAAACTTTCCCCGATTAGTTCGGAGAATGATCATTGTAGAGGCTGACACCGCTTTAGACCTACCATAATAATAATAATAATAATAATAATAATAATAATAATAATAATAATAATAATAATAATAATAATAATAATAATAATAATAATAATAAAAAAAATAATAATATTAATAGTAATATTCATTGCAATTCAATCCTCCAGCTACTACAGTATGTCACGTTCCTGTTCTTACTTCGCCTCGTTCGTTCAATACTGTAGAAAATCATCGTTTTAGAAAAAAAAAACTATAGCAATCCTTAATACTTTCCATCCATCTAGGTTTCAGGCAGGCTCCAACCCCTAAATCCTCTATACTTGAAGAGATGTCATCTATTTGGCAAAATCATCGCGAATTCTCACTGCAAGATTTAACTCGAAGGGCAAAAGTCGCCATCATCCAGATTTTATGCTCGGGTGAATGCAGCAGAGATCGAGGTGCAAAAGAGGTTCTATGAACATGTCCAGACGGTGATCAACAAAGTCCCAAGGAGAGACAGAAAAATCTTGTTGGGAGACCTGCACGCTAAAGTAGGCACCGACAACACTAACATGGAGCACATCATGGAAATCCACGGAACTGGAAAACAGACCAGCTCCACACCCCCTTCAGAAAATCCCACCCTAACTGAGCTCTTAGACATTAACACCAACCCTCCCAGCATAGCAAGGCAGAGATCACCAAGGCCATTAGGTCTCTCAAGTCAGGCAAGACAGCAGAACAGACGGTATACCACCTGAGGCTCTTAAGGCCGACATACAGACCTCGACTGACATGCTGAACCCACTCCTATGCAAGATCTGGGAACAAGAGGAAGTTCAAGAGGACTGGGAAAAAGAGCACCTTGTAAAGCTGCCCATCAAAGGGGACCTGTCATCCTGTGATAACTGGCGAGGAATCGTGCTGCTTATCAATTCCGGGAAAAGTTTTAACTAGCATGGTGTTGGAGAGGCTGAAGACCACCCTGGACAAGAGATTAAGTGATGAGCAAACAGGCTTCCGACAACATTGGTCATGTACGGACCACATAGCTACCATGTGTATCATCATCGAGCAGTCATCAGAGTGGCAGACCCCTCTATATGCAGTGTTTGTTGACATCGTCGACCGAAATGTCATCTAGAGATAAATGTACCACCACGGCTTTCTACCAAAGTTTGTCACTATCACCCAACTCTACGAGAAGCCACTGGCCAAGTTATCCACGATGGGAAACTGAAGGAAACGTTTAACGTGCTAACTGGCGTCTGCCAGGGTTGCGTGCTCTCCCCAACGATCTTCTTTACTAATGTGAAGTCGGTGGGCCAGAACGTAGCAAACTCCCAACGAGACAGATCAAAAAGCGTAAATGGGGTTGGACGTCCAAAGTAGACTTGGCGAAGAAGCACCGATGCAGTAGTAAAAGCTGCCGGTACCACATGGGCCGAGCTGAGGAGGATCAGCCAAAACAAAGTCAGGCGGAGGGTGCTTGCAGCGGCCCCAACTGGCAAACACTTCCTGAGGCCTAATGAGATACAGCTGGCGCTAATCATGTCAAGTCATCATAAGCTAAGTTTGTTTTATCCTTCTCAGTTCAAAAATTTCTCCCTAAATACTGTTTATTTTATTCGTATTTTAATCAATTTGTAACTTCTTAAAATTAGACAGCGGTTAGTTCCTAAATGGCACTTTTTTGTGTCTTTTTTTAAAATACAATTTTAGAGGTTTTTATTATAATGATATTGCTGATATGGAATATTTTGTTAAATTTATATTTTTTGAAATATGTTTTCATCTGGCATAATTTTATTTGTTATCAATTGTTCTCTTAGTCAGTATTATTTTCAGAACTAAAAGATACGGTAATTTTAAAGTGATACGAAAGAAAAGGTCGTGGCGGGGGTGTTGGCAACATTTTTGTGAATTACATCAATAGTTTAGTGGCCAAAATGATAGTTTGTTGACGCGTCGTGCTTTCTTTTTTATTTCGTGCTCAAAACTCTAGTCATGGCCTACCCTATCCGTTTGAATATCCCCTCCTCTTATCTCTCTCCCTCCCGCTCTCTCTCCCTCACGCTTATTCTCTCTCGTATTCTCTCTCTCCTATTCTTTCTCTCTGCACACCTCTCTCTCTACACACACTCACACCCCCCCTCCCGTTTCCCACACACACCACGCTGTTTAGCACAATGTTGACTTCTATCTTTCACTTTGTCGTCATTGGCGCATACTTCTTCAGGAATCTATGGTTTTAAATATTTTCAATATTCTAAACGCCATGTAACCTCTCAATTTATGCAGTCTTTGATAACGACTATATAATAAACGTCTGAATTCTTTGTCATTTTTATTTCAACTCCTAACTTCTATCTTTTGAAAATCGACTACGATTTACTATTGTCTCTATAATTATTGCCTCCCGTAATTCCCTCCCTCAGCATAATTAATATATTTTAGGTTTGAACCCGGTGTCAAAAATACAAATATTTGTAAACCTTATATCTAGGAAGCGTCAACAAGGGTGAACCGCCTTCAAAATTTCAAAAAAACTAAAATCTTGGAAGGTTGAAAATGATTCCAAAATACACGTATAAATAAACTAGGAGTGTTTAAAAAATGGTGTCTAAAATGTAAATATAAATAAAACTTGGAAAGGCGTTGTTGAACCTCAAAATTAAAAGTGCAAAATATACGCAAATATTTTAATTTTAGAAAGCAAGGTGTCATGAATACAATATATATATTGACTTTAAAAAATGGAAGCACTTTGTAAAAGAAATATGAAATAATGAAAAAGAGGTTTAACCCCTGAGTCAAATTAAAAATATTTAAATTGAAAGGTTGAAATCTTTAAAACAAAATTACAAATACGACTGTTGGATTAAAATTCGGGAGTCTCTACAAATAATCTTTAAAAGGTTGAAACCCCTGAACCAAAAATGTAAATATTAAAACGCTACGAAGGTATAATATCACTAAGTAAAAAAAAAAAATAAATATTATATAAAATGAAAGGTCGAAAATTCGAAGTCCAAATTACAAATATGACTTATCTTTGAAGTTAAAATCACCGTGGATTAAAACAATACAAATGTATTAATCTTGCAAGCTAAAACATCCGGTTTCAAAACTATTACAAACATAAAAAAATTGAAAGGTCAAAAACCTGAGGAGAAAAATACAAATTTAAATATCTAAGAAGTTGAAAATAAAGCATATGAATATATTGTATTATTGCAAGTTGGAAAACCTGATTAAAAAGTAAAAATAATTAAAGTTAAAAATGTGAATAATCTATGAAGGTTTAAAACTCGAAGAAAATGCAAATAATAATACCCTTGGAAGGTTGAAAGCACGGTGTCAAAAATAGAAATATAATTAAACATTAAACCTGAAATGTTACAAACATCGACTCAAAACTACACTTTTTGACACTTGGAAGGTTTAAAACCCAGTTTCAAAATTACAAATATGAATAACCGTGCAAAGGTGAAAACCCTAAGTGAAATTAATGTAAAAATCTTTGAAAATTGAAATCCGAAATTACCAATATTATTATAAGCTTTGGTAGTTTCGACACCCTGAATTAAAAGTACAAATATTAATATATTTGGAAGTTTGACAATTGGAAAGTATCTGAGAAGAAAATAAAAATGTTAATAAATGTGGAAGGTTAAAAATGGGAAAATATCAGTAAAAATACACATATTAAAATCTACAATTGAAAAGTTGAAAACGCGGTTTAAAAAGTACAAAATATAAATAAGTTTGGAACTGATTGTCAAAAATACAAAAATGTTAAAAACAAAGCCAAAAATACAAATAATTATCAATAACGTAAAAACACAAGCATTAAAATCTTGGAAAAAATGAAATCAAGGTGTCAAAATACACATATTAACATCTGTCCCTACTGACTCAAAATTCTCATAAATCCGAGCCGGGTTACCCGGCTTGAGGTGCATAAAGTGTTAAATAAATACAAATGTCGATAAATGTGGAAGGTTGAAAATTTGAAAATATCAGTCTAAAATACAATAATATTGGATGGTCGGAAAACCATGAGTAAATAATACAAACATTAAAATCTTGAAAAATTTGAAGTCAGGTCTGCATATTAAATCATTTAAAAGGTTAGAAACCTTGAAACAAAAATACAAACATAATTAAACTGAAACAAAATTAAAATATTTAGAACTTCGATCAAATTTCGGAGTCGTAATTAAACATACACAAAATCTTGTAAGGTTTAAAGGGCAAAAATATAAATATTAAACCTGGAGTGTTGGAAATCCCGATTCAAACCTAAAAAATGTTTTTTTAGTCTGTCGCTGTCTCTCTTAGGACATCATGGGCACAATATAGCTGTTACCCTGCTGACGTGTCGTAAAAACAAACGTACTCGCTCTCTGTATTTGTGCCTCTCTTTGTCTCTGTCTCTTACATCTCTCGGTCTACCCGCTCTCTCTCTCTCTCTATCTCCCCCTCCCCCTTTGTTGGGTCGGTGTTAGTATAATGTGACCGGCTGAGACAGGAGTCATGGTATCCCCGCCCTGTCTCGTGTGTGACAGCACATAAAATTATCAGACCTCCGTCTTGAAGCCCGTCCACAATAAAGCCTACATAGTGCTGTTGTTGGACGTTAAACAAACCCAACCCCCAACCCCTGCCTCTCCCATTCTGCTAACTGCCTAATTTCTTTGTACTTTTGGGTGTTTTCTCTTTCCTTATTGGTCATCCACTTAATTTTTTCCCTTTCGATTGCCATTCTTTTAACTCGAGGTAGCATTTTTTCACTCCTTTATTTTATCTGAGAGATGCTATTCCTCACGTGTAACGTACACGATATAATTTACTGCTTTTACCAATTATGTTGCCGTTATTAATAGTGCAATATATTCACTAAGATTTCATCGGTACAATGTAGCCGTTACTGTGAAATATACCCCGTATCCAATTTCTTGTTAAAAGGTGCTGGAGAGAGCGCTTGTAATAAAGTAAGATTACACCTTCCAGAGTCACAGCCACTAGTTAATGTGATCGAAAGAGACAGTAGTTATGGTATCCCCGCCCTGTATTGTGTGTAGCAGCACATTAAATTGTCAGACGTCAATTTTGGGGCCCTCCCACAATTACAATATAGCCTATATGGTGCTGATGTTGGACGTTAAACAAACTCAACTACACCTAGTGTATAGTATTAACTGGCGTTAGAAATTTTAGGCACAATAAATTCATCCATGCACCGAAGTTCCGTAAATAATGTATCCTATTGGCCGGAGGCTAGTATTGATATTTTTATTTCAGGCAAATCTTTTAGACTATAGATCGTTAAATACATTCACGTACATTATTTGGATGACTGATTTCTTGAATAATTATGGTTCCTTTGCCAAGACGTGACGTATGAACCGCTGCAGTAATTTTCTCAATTTTATCCCACAGGTGAGATGACAATCTAACGGCGAGACTGGAACGAGTGCTTACCAAATAACAACCTACTGGTGAGGCTGAAACGAGTGTTTATTAAATGACAACCTACCGGCGAGGTTGTAAGGAGGGCTTACCGACGTTCTGTTGACGGGCAAATCTGAAACGGGTGAATGTCAACCCATCGACAAAGCTGAAACGAGTGCTTACCAAACAACCTACCGACGAGGCTAGATCGAGTGCCTGCCAAATAACATACCAGCGAGGGTATAACAGGTGCTTTATTAAATGACAACTTACTGGCAAGGCTAAAACGAGTGCTTACCAAATGACAACCTACAGGCAAGGCTAAAACGAGTGCTTACCAAATGACAACCTACTGGTGAGGCTGAAATTGGTGCTATAAGAAACGAAAACCTACCGTTGAGGTTGTATGCAGGGTTTACCAACCTTTTTGAGAGGGGCGAGGCTGGAACGGGTGCATACCAAATAACAACCCACCGACAAAGCTGGAACGAGTGTTTACCACATGACAACCCACAAATGAGAACCAACTGAAATGCAAAAGTCTGAAACTGAGAAAATGAGGCTACGGCTGGCGTTAATCTTCATGTCAAGTCATAATAAGCTAAGTTATTTTTATCCTTCACAGTTCACAAATTTGCCTTTAAAATGTTTTTTTTTTTAGTCTTTATTTATCAATAATTTAAGATTTCTTAAATTATGACGGCGGTTCGTTGGTAAATGGGGCTTTGTTTTTTTTTCCTTCTTATTTTTAATTTTTTTAATTACTTAGAATTTATTTTATAATAATATTGGTGATATGGACAATTTCGTAAACCTATACTTAACTTTTTCTTCTTCTGGCATAAATTGAATATTTGTTAGTATTGGTATTTTTTCAGGGGAATCTTTTAGATTATAGGTCGTTAAATGAATTCATGTACATTTTTTGGATGACTGATTACTTAAATATAATTCCTTTGCCATAACATAGCTCATAAATCGCCGCAGTAAATCTATTTCTCAATTTAAAATCCACAAGTGAGATGGCAACCTACCGGCAAGACTGCAAGGAGTGCTTACAAAACAACCTACTGGTGAGGCTCCAAAGAGCGACTAAGAAACAACCTAATGCCGAGGTTGGATCGAGTGCTCACCTATTCCCAACCTATAGTCGAGGCTGGAACGGGCGGTTTACCAAATGTCAACCTACCGGTTGGATGCAAGGAGTGCTTACCAAACAACTTACTTGCGAGTCTGGAACAAGTACTTACCAAATGACATCCACCGGCGAGACTGGAACAAGTGCTTATTAAATGGCATTCTACCGGTGAGGCTGGGACGAGTGCTTACCAAAAGACAACCTATTGGTGAGGCTGGGACGAGTGCTTACCAAATAACATCCTACCGGCGAGGCTGGAAGGAGTGCTTACCAAATGAGAAGCTACTGACGAGTATTATGTAAAAAGACAAACTGCCGGCGAGGTAGCAAGGAATGTTTACACACCTAATTGCGTGGGGCGAGGCTGGAATGAGTGCTTACAAAACAACCTATCAACGAGGCTGAAAGAAAGCTTACCAAATGGCAACCTATTTGCGAGTCTGTAATGGGCGTTTTATTAAATGACAACCTACTGGCGAGGCAGGAACAAGTGCTCACCACACAACCAATCGGCCAGGCTGGAACGAATGCATAACAACAAGACAACCTACCGGCGAGGTAACAAGGAGTGCTTACCAACATAATTACGAGGGGCTAGGCTGAAACTGGTGCTTTACGAAATGGCAACATATCGGCCAAGTGCTTACCAAATGACAACCTATTGGCGAGGTTGAAATGGGTGCTTTATTACATAGCAACCTACTGGCGAGTTCTTGCCACACAACCTACTGGCCAGGCTTGAACAAAAGCTTACAAAAAGACAACCTACCGACGAGATTTCAAGGAGCGTTTACCAACCCACTTGCGAGGGGCGAGGCTGGAACGGGTGCTTTCTAAATGACAACCTACTGGAATCCAAAAGGCTGGCGTTAATCATCACGTCAAGTCATCATAAGCTAAGTTTGTTTTATCCTTCTCATTTCACAAATTTGTCTCTAAATAATGTTTATTTTAGTCGCATTTGTATCCATAGTTTATAACTTCTAGACATTCGACAACGGTTAGTTGGTAAATGACGTTTTTTTTCTTATTTTGTAAATACTTTTTTTTTTTAAATAAAATTGCTATGGACAATCTTGTTAAACCTAAATTTTCATTTCTCATCTTTTGGCATAAGTTTAATTATTTTATCGATTTTTTTCTTAGTCAACATTATGTTCAGAACTGAAAGAGGCGTTCAATTTATATTTCTCTCTCTCTGCACGGTAATTTCGACACGATTTGATAGAAAAGGTCGTAGCGGGGGTGTTGGCAACATATTTTTTAAATTCCATAAATAGTTTAGTGGCCAAATGATGTTTTGCCATCGTGCATTCTATTTTTTTCGCGACCAAAACCCTATTCTTTACTTATACTCTGTCAGTTTAAATATCTTCTCCTCTTGTCTCTCTTTCCCCATTCGTTCTATCACTATCCTCTCTCTTCCTTTCTCATACTCTCTCTTCCTTTTCTCATACTCTCTCTCTCTCTCTCTCTCTCTCTCTCTCTTCTATTCTTTCTGTGCCCACCTCTCTCACAACCTCACACACACCACGCTATTTATCACTTTGAATCATACAAACTTCCCCCCCCCCTCCTTCACCCTGTCGTCATTGGCGCATACCTCTTTAGGAATCTATGGTTTTTACAATTTTCACGGTTGAAACGCCATGTAATCTTTCAATTTATGAAATCTTTGATGACGACTAAATAAGATTAAATGTCTGAATTCTTTGTCATTTTCATTTCAACGCCTAACTTATATCTTTTAAAAATCGACTGAACTAGTGTGTAGATTCAGTCCACAATTACACTCAAAGGCTGAGTGAAAATGCGTTTGGAAATGTTCCAAGATAAATATGTTTCAGAAAATAAGTCCTCCATCAGTCTAAAATTCATCACAAAATTCCCACATAATGGATTCCAAAGCTCCATGCATCAAACTTCACCTATTGTGGACATGGGTCGCAAATCCTATGCTTCATAAATAATTTATCCTACGTATTACGTTCAGATATTTGCTTTGACTGTTTCACTCATCTTTTTGTTTTTCTTTTATTATTTCAGAGACTTGGACTTTTCATCTTTGTTATATTAATTTTAAGCCATAATGAGATTTTTTTTCAGAACTATTATATTTTTCCAATAATATTTTGTTTGCTTCTTTTCAGCCTTGACGGCTGCTCTTTTCCGAGCAATGATTCCTTTCCGTGTCTCTCCCCCCCCCACACACACACACACAAAACCAACAACAACAAAACAACAAAACAACATTTATATCTTACTTATACTAATTTATGTTTCAGATTGACTAAAAGGATTCCTCTCGATTATTTCATTGTTTACGTACCCTATATTTATAATTTTATGTTTTAACACTGCATTTCTTGTTTTTCAGCCAGAGGTATGCAAAATTGTATGCGATGTATTTAAAACATACCCATTTCTTTCAGATCCTTTAAGACTCCCGCTTTAAAAATAGCATTTGCCACTTCAGATTGAGAACTCCATTGCCGTGCAGCGTCTTTTTTTTTGCCAATTTTTACTGAATGATTGAAACATTTCCTCAGATTGTACAGCAACGTTTAAAAGTTTAACATTTGCAACCTACAAATTAATGAAATCTTGAAAAATATAAAAAAACACTGTTTTGAAAGTGCAAAATATGAATATAATTTTGGAAGTGCACTGTCAAAAATACAAAAGATTATTATTGAACCTCTGAAGGTTAAAAACGGAGGCAAAAATACAAATGTCAATAACGCCAAAAACACAAGCATTCAAATCTTGTAAAAATTAAATCAAGGTGTCAAAAATACACATATTAACACTTTTCATACTGACTCAACATTCTCATAAATGCGAGCCGGGTTTTCCGGCTTGAGGTGCAGAAAGTGTTAAAAAATTAGGAAGATATTGGTAAATTTTAGTAAAAAACAGAATTTTCTTAAAGGCGAGCCGGGTTTTCTGGCTTGAGGTGGCGAAAGTGTTCAAAAATTTGGAAGGTTGGTAACTTTGAGTAAAAATAACGCATTTTCATCCCAGAGTTTAAAACACTGAATCATGACAAATGTTAAACTTATCTTGTCAAAACTTATAAGACTAAAAAGTTTCAAAAAGAAAAAATAGGACTTTAAACAAAAACCTTTAAACCGTTAAACAAAAAACAAAAACAAAACAAAAATCATAATTTACTTAAATCAAAATTAAAATATTCAAAACTTCAAACAATCGAAATTCGGAGTCAAAAGTACAAATATACACAATCTTGGAAGGTTTAAAGCGTAGTGTAAATAATATCAATACTAAATATGGATGTTGGAAACTCCGATTCAAAGCCACAAATATATTTATCTTGGAACATTCAAAACCAAGTTTAAAATTAATATATAATCTGTTAAGCTCGAACTTACAAATAATGTTAAATAGATACGTTAATAAACTTAAAAAGTGCTACCGTGGCACCACATTCCATTCTACATTAGTTTTTTTTGTCTGTCTCTGTCTCTGTTAGGACATCATAGGCACGATATAGCCGTTACCGTGCCGACGTGCAGTAAAAACACTCACTCACTCTCAGTATTTGTGCCCCCTCCCCCCACCCCCTCTCTCTCTCTCTGTTAAATATATCTCTCGCTCTCTCTGCCACCTCTCCCTCTCTCTCTATTTCTCTCTCTCTCTCTCTCTCTCTCTCTCTCTCTCTCTCTCTCACTTTTCGAACTGCCTATTATCTATGTAATTTTGGGAGTTTTCTCTTTCCTTAATGGTAATAAATACACCTAATTTTGCCTTGTGGTTTCCGTTCTTTTGACTCGTGGTGTTATTTTTTTCCCATATTTAACTCATTTATTTTATGTGAAAGACGCTATTCTTTTTGCAATGTGACCAATGGTATCGTGTGAAGCAGCACATTAAATTGTCAGACGTCAGTTTTGGGCCAGTTCACAATATAGCCTATATAGTTCTGAAGTTGGACGTTATACCAACTTGACTACATCTAGTGTGTAGTATTAACTGATATTATGGGCACAATAAAACTATCCTCGCACCGGGTGCCGTAAATACAAACAGTTCTTATATCTCCTTTCCCGAAGGCTAATATTTATACTTTTTTTTAGGTAATAGGTCTTTAAATGCGTTTAAGTACATAATTTGGACGCTTGATTTCTTAAATATAACTCCTTTGCTATCAGATGGCTTATGAACCGCTGCAGTAAATTTCTCAATTTTAATTCCACAGGTGAGATGACCTACCGTCAAGGCTGGAACGAGTGCTTACCAAATGACAACTTACTGGTGAGATTGGAACGAGTGCTTACCACACAAACTACTGGCGAAAATTGAACGAATGTTTCTAAAACGACAACCTACCGGCGAGATTGCAAGAAGTGCTTACCAACCTACTGGCGAGGGACGAGGCTGGAACATTTCTAACTAAAAACCTACTGACGAGGCAAGAACGGGTGCTTTTTCAAATGAAAACCTACCGGCGATGCTGGAACGAGTGTTTAAAAAAATGAAAACCTTCCGGCAAGGCAGATTATAACGAATGCTTACCAAGGACAACCTACTGGCGAGGCTGGAACGAGTGCTTACCAAAGGACAACCTACTGGCGAGGCTGGAACGAAAGCTTACCAAATCACAACCTACTGGCGAGGCTGGAACGAGTGCTTACCAAAGGACAACCTTCTGGCGAGGCTGGAACGAGTGCTTACCACACAACCAGCTGTTAAGGCTGGAATGAAAGCTTACCAAATGACAAACTACTGGCAAAGCTGTAACTGGTGATTTTTAAAAGGACAACCAAATGTGACCAACTAAGACAGGAGTCATGGTATCCCAGCTATATCTCGTGTATGGTAGCATATGAAGCTGTCAGACATCCGTCTCGGGGCCCCTCCACAATATAGCATATATAGTGCTGTTGTTGGACTTTAAACCAATCCAACTCATCTTGCGAGGCTGGAACGAATGCTTATCTATAATTGACAACCTACTTGCAAGGCTCGAAGTGGTGTAGCAGGAAATAAACTACCGTCGAGGTTGGAAGGACTGTGAGTCTGCAAGAAATGCGCATCAAACCACGTGCTGACGAAGCCGGTACGAGTGCTTATTTAACAACCTACCGGCAAAGCTACAAGGAGTGCTTACAAAAAGACCTACTGAGGAGGCTGGATCGAGTGGCTACCAAATGACAAACTACCAGCGAGGCTGGAACAAATGCTTACCACACACAACCTACTGGCGAAACTGGAACAGTTAAAATGTAAAATGACAACCTACCGGCATAGTTGCAAGCAGTGCTTACCAACCTAATATCTAGGGACGAGGCTGGTCAGGTGCTTACCTTATAACAACCCACTGGCAAAGCTGGAACAAGTGCTTACGAAATGACAACCTACTGACGAGGCTGGAACGAGTGTTTACCAAGTGACAACCCACTGGTAAGGCTGCAACAATACTAAATGGCAACCTACTGGCGAGGCTAATGTGTGCTTTACCAAATGGCAGTCTACTGGTGAGCTTGGAACGAGTGCTTACCAAATGGCAACCTAGTAGTGAAACTGAAACAATTTCTTTCAAAATGACAACCTACTGGCGATGTTGGAACGAGTGCTTAGCAAATGAGAACCTAACGGCGAGGCTGGGACCAGTGCTTACCAAAGGACAACCTACTGGCGAGTCTGGAACGAGTGCTTACCAAATCACAACCTACCGGCGAGGCTGGAACGAGTTCTTACCAAAGGACAACCTACCGGCAAGGCTGGAACGAGCGCTTACCAAAGGACAACCTACCGGCGAGGCTGGAACGAGTGCCTATCAAAGGACAACCTACCGGCGAGGCTGGAACGAGTGCCTACCAAAGGACAACCTACCGGCGAGGCTGGAACGAGTTCTTACAAGCTACTGGCGGGGCTCCAAGGATTTCCTACCAAAAAGTGATCTTGATTGAGACTCTCCTGATAAAAGGTGGGTATAAGTTTTATGTCTATCTTTCTTATTTATTCTTTGTTTCTCCCTTTCACTTTATCTCTACTGTTATGTTCCTGCTTTCTGTTTTCCGTCTATTTTACATACCCTCTCTTTTCTCTACGTTTTCTTTATTATTTTTTGTAGCCAAATGGCATCTCACCAATCCGAGCAAAATAAAACTTGTTTGACAAATTACAAAGCCTGAATTCCGTAAAATCAAGTGTTCATTAAATTAGGTGTAAATAGAACGGGTGCTTTATCAAATGAAAACCTACCGGCCAGGCTGGAACGAGTGTTTAAAAAAATGAAAACCTACCGGCAAGGCAGGCTATAACTAAACATCACAAAGAAAATAAAAAGGAAAACTACCTTTGGTACCGTAGCCTCAATTTCAAATTATTATGGTGACATTACAGCTTATAATTTCTGCCTCACTTTTAAGGATGGCCCTAGCATACCCTGTAATGGTAAAGAAAGCTGGCCTTAAGGCAGTGTTGCAAAATGTTTTATGATAAACCAACAATGATGACTTAATTTTAAAACATCTTCCCCAGGAAATGAATGATTATGTCAAGTTCTTTGCTCTTGACTCGGACTGGTCTTCAGAACGAAAACGCCCTCCAGCTTGAATGAGACGTACACAGCGGACAAGTCAGCCAGTAACAGAATATTGTTTAAATAAGCTAGTGACAATGTACATTGGAAGTGAGCAGCTAGACTGACCAACACTGCAGGACTGTTCGGCTCTATCATGCATGACGGAGGCTCAATACTTTAAATGCCATTGGACGATGATGTAAGCCGTCGCAGTTCGACCCTCAGACCTCAGAAGTTCAGGTCTGCTGCGCTATGTCGCCTGTTCTTTTAGTGGTGAGCCTGATATTATTCAAAGACTGTATAATGTGAAAAGAGTGAACATCGAAAACACAATTTTACTCGCTGTAATCATAAACAAAAAATTATGCATTGTTAAAACTAGGAAAACTTACTGATATCAAAACTGAACCTTGTCTAAGAAATGTAATTGCATTCTTCTTAATTGCAATTCCGAACGCTGGTTAAGACTTTTACTCTTCAATTTTTCTTTGACGTTCAGGATATGTCAGTGTCCGAAAGGATTTTATGTATTTTCTGATTTGAGGGACTTAAAAATGTGACTGGGAACGTAACCTCGATTTTTCTTGACAAGATATTCAAGATCATAATTATATATGGTCAAAATTGTTCACTCGAAATAATTCAGGGAATAACACGCACCAAGAATATGTTTGATAGACTTCCCGAAAATGTACTCATATTCGTCATTTTGCTGACAGGCCGTAAATACATATTCAGCTTGTCTGTCTGTCTGTCTTCCTCTCTGTCTATCTGTCTGTCTTTCTCTCTCTTTCTCTCTCTCTTCCCCCACGCCCCCCTGTTTTTCTCTCTTCCGCTGCGTCCCTCTCAATACATTTTTATATGCGTCCAAGTAGCTTTTTATTAGATGTGCGTTTGGTAATGGAACTGACGTTGCGAAATCATTATTGAAATCGATAAACTTTTATATTTTCTTTTTTTTGTTTCATACTGGAAAATGTTAAAAGGTTAAGCCCGGTGGTATCGTGTTAAAATAATTATTAATGGCGAGTTCTATGGGTTATGTCTCTAAAATAGTGGATACGGTGTCACCTGATTTTTCAGTTTATATTCAACTTTATACTTGTGGTTCGAGACTTGGGCCTAGTTACGATTGTTGTGACAAGATCTTACCCCCATGTATTGGCGTTGCCTGCGAATGGACCGTTTGGGGTGCATACTGTTCTCAAGGAAAAGTTTTTTTCCCCAATCATTGCGCGAGATAAGAATAAAGCTTTTGTGTGGTTCATGGAATCATTGGATGCAATCGTTGAACTGGTGTTTGTGCACATTGACGTTAAAAATATAATCTTCTTGTTTTTTTCTGTTGTCAGGTGAATCAATGGTACGCTGTTTGAAAACTGTTAATTTCTCTACCATGGCATCAGTTGTTGTATTTGAAGATTATGATTTCTTTCTTGGTATTTTCAGTTCCTAAAAAGCGGAAGCATCTTTGAAGTAAACTTTGTTTTTGTAAAACAGTTTCTACAGGCATTTTTGGTTTTAGATTTTGAGTCAATTAATTTGAAGTGATCTTATGTGGATAAGTTTTATTTAGTTGTCTATCAATCTCAATTTTGTATAGTGTTCATCTCTGTTCACGTCTATATAACGATCGCCATATCGTCTTTTTTTTAACGATTAATACGTTTTTATGAACACGTTCTACAGTTTATTCTATAAAAATATGAATGAGACCAAAATCGAGTAATTAAACATTTTTGGAACATTTAAATTGTCGCAGTTAGTACAGAAAAGTTGCGTTGAAGAGGATTCGCTATGATCCTAAGAGCTTGAATTTTAAATCAGCAACACTAATAATGTTTTAATCTGCTCCAAATGTATATACCGTTTGGAAAGAGAAATATTTTAAATAGCATAAAACTGCGCACGTCTATTGAATACTTCACTGTTGTATCTGTGTTAGCATGTCTGCATTCTGTTTTGCATGTTTGCATGTATTTATTTCTAATCGCATGCCAACTGACTCCCTAACCTGCACTTCACTAACTCCACCCAACCTCACGCGGGTACAACAGTGAAATCAGAGAGATGCGCACGTTAAAATGATTTTAGAATTAAATTAGTCAATCTTCAACGCAATTTTTTGTTACTTTTAGAGATAAATCTTGTTAATATCATTTTTTAATTCATGAAGGGTCATAAATATCCTTTTCTCTAGTTTGTTGCTTTCTTTGTTCTAAGATGGAAACACATTTTTTCAAAGTGGATCATTAAGTAGTCGGTTTTCACCTGATTTGTGTTAAGCTTATGATATCGAAAGTTTCATGGTTGTCGTTTTGCTGGGCAATTTAGTACTTTGTGTGTCAAGTTTGATTCTATTCTTTTTAGATCAAAAGTGTTTGGTAGAACTAATCCAGTTTTTCTGATTATCAGTTTGTTTCTCTTCTGATTCTGCTACTGTACAGAGTCCAGAGCTCTTGTCGATAGGTCTAAAGCTCCTAAAGGAAACAAAATAAATTCCTCGAATTTCGGAATAAGAATTAACCAATACCTACTCTCCCGTGTTTTGCGTTCAAAATTTAAACTGCACCTAATCTACATACATGGGTTCTTAAGTCTCGAGTTCAACACTATCATTGCGCTGATCTGGTTTGAGCGAAATGATTTTCTCTAATAATGCCTAAAGTGTCTGATCACACACACTGTCTCTGTGTGGCAGCACGTAAAATTGTCAGACTTCAGTCTCGGGAACCGTCCACATAGTCTATAAAGTGTTGACGTTGGGCGTCAGGCAACCAACACAACACAAGATGTAACCTGTCCTGCATGTAGATCCGCATGTTTGGTTTGTGACTGGGTATGATGCAGGGATTGGGGTGTGATATATGTGAAGGTTTGCGTCTGCGTATTCTCTTTTGGTCTTTTTACACCTTTTTGTGTCAGCTCAATGCAGCTATGCTATGATTCATGCGAGTTATTTTTCAGTTTTCCGAGAGAGTTCGATCCGCGCACTCACACTGTGAAATGAGCTATTGTTCCCTTTGCAGAGTTTAGCGAGTTAAAAATTCAGGACACCATTTGCCATAATATTATCATTAAAATTCGTTTGATCAATCATTTCTGACCTGCCTCTTTACTTTGTCACTATTGGATCTTTTCGCTTATATCGTTGGAGATGAAATCTATATGCATGTGCATACCGTTGAATTGTTTACCGAACCGTACACTGGCATTGTTTACCGTTAAGGAAGGCATACTTCTATCTTGGCAATTATTTCTACAGAAATTTAACCGGATTCGACCGCTTGGTTTCTCTACTGACTTTAGTCTTGAAATCCGTCCCCTCTGTAGCCTCACTGCTAACGTAGTGCGTTAGAAAACCAACTCAACGATTTCGATGTGTAACCTCAACTCTATCTCTTCTCTTGTCTATCTGTCTCTTTCTGATTCTCTTGTAAACAAATAACAAAACACCCCCCCTCCACAAACAACATGTCGCCCTGGCTTTATTCATTCGATTCTTGTCATTTGAGTTTATTCCGTTGATGCACGCCTAAAAGGTTTATAAATACTTGTTGCTGTAGGTTTTTTATTTAGTAGTTGTATTTTAAATTACATTCTATTCTACTATCTTGCGAAATGTATTGTTGCTGCCTTATATTAATATGAACCTTTGCGTAAAACGACTGCTTGAATAGGGAATAATATTGCATAAAATATCTTGCTCTGTTAACTAAAAATATTCTATATGTCTCGCTTTTATGTAGTTAAGTAAAACGAAAGGGATTTGGAATTTTTTTCTTTTAATTCATAAGAGTTCGTAATGGGGTTGTGCCGATCATGTCTGTATTCCGTGATGGATTGCAAGCGTCTCTGTATTAAATTCTTCTAGTAACTTGCGTGACCTAACTTTGAGACAAACCGCTGCTCAGGGCAGTGATAAATGTTTGGTTTTAAATTCTTTTTTTTTAAGAAGGAAAGAGAAAGAGGCGTTATCGGTAAAGTACATTTAATTTATAATAGCTATATTTCGATGTCTGCGACTCTCCTATGCCTTTAAAATGTCAATGTTATATAATTAAAACATATTCTTGGTGCTATAATGTGTGTTTATAATGTTGCCTTAAGAGGAACCTATACTTCAAAGTGTCAACAAATCGGATTATGTTCCCATTCTCATAATGATATTGTTTGTTTGACCTTTAAATGATTTCTATGCTGCTGTACATTGCAATCTGTTAGCTGTTTTTATATCAATTTGTAATGGAAGTCATTTTATTATTATTCGAACTGTCTTATGTTAAATCCGCGTACATAGTGTTTTTCATTATGTGGTTGGGCTAATTTGTACTATAGCACCCAAAGGATAAATAAATAAACAAGGAGGGACGTAAAAGAGTAATTACATTAAAAAAATTAAATGATGATAAGCAAAATGCTGTTTGTTTATTCATCAATGTGATTACAGTCATGTAATGCTATTGTCTCAGGCCTGTCCACACATATTTGTATGACTAAAAAATAATGTGTAAAAATAAATGCAAAAAAAAAGGATTTGTTTTTGTTATGAGTGAAACGTTAAGATTTAATAAATTTCTTTAAGACACGAAGCAAATAAACTGTTTCATTCCCCTGATACCATCAACTTCTAAATTCACTAAAATGCCTAGGTTTTTTATTTAAGCCAAATAACCAGGTACCAAAGCGTGAAAAGTATTTATCATGGAGTTAAGGCCAATAGTGCCAAGTCCTTAATACGGATCATTGTTTAACTAAAGAGCCGGTCCACTTCAAAGAGAATCTTTGACTTATTTAGGCTATAGGTGCTTTATTTATGTAAATGTTAAAGTTAGATTATTTCAGCCTTAAAAGATGAAAACCATATTGTTATTGTTATTGCTGTTATTGTTGTGAATGTTCTTAATTTTGTTACGATTGATACTGTTATGAGTATTGGAATTGGTTATAAATTACTCTTGTTATAATTATCTATTCTGCTTTTTTGCCGCATATACGGACCAAAAATATTTCTTTGAAGGACAAATAAAATTATACATTACCTTCTCTTCATCTTAAAGTATCAAACCTAACTTTTTTGGTGTGTGGATAAGTATGTGTTTACTAAGGTCATCGTATTTTAAACGAATCTTGTATTGTTAAACGGCGACTAGCTTGGATTTGCAAAATGCAATATTCAATTGGTCAACCCATAATATACAACTTCAAATATTCTTAAAGTTATACATTCGGGTTCGAACCCACATCAAAAGCATACAATATATTTGGTTTGTCAAACACACAATAAAACAAAAGAAACAACCCAGATATCAAACATCTAATGAATCTTTAGCCGCCATGCGGCTTGATGTGGCGATGGGCGTATTGGCGTGGAAGAAAATTGTATTTACATACTTTTCATATAACTGATTATCTTTGGCGTCTTCAGTTTTAGCAAATTTGTTTTCTCTGTATATGTAAATATGGTTAGGCTATATCATTTTGTTTTATAATAGCTAATGGTGCTTCTTTTGATTCAATGTATAGCCAAACATATTTTTAGAATTTTATATATTTTAAATGCTGAATGATGGTTCTGAGATGATTTTCATTTGGTGCTAGCTATAAGCCCAATTAGAATGCCTTGACTAATTTTAAAAGGTGATTAAAATTTTGCATCTTGTTTAATCAAATGATTGTGTACAAGTACGTAAAATGTTCATGGTGTTGTTATCGTTTGCAATTGTTACATCTGATTATAATGAACTCATTTAAATAATTAATAAAGAAGTTCTATTCTTCAAAAAGCGTTCATCATTACAGTCATGTATTTAGGTTGTCTTTACGGATAAGTTATGTTTTAATTATCACGAGAAAATATTTGAATAAACAAATAAATGAACATCAACCACCAACAATTGCGAATGTAAAATAGTGATAAGTAGTGAATAGTAAACAACAAAATACACATAGAATAAAAAAAAACATACCAATTTTAGGTGAAAAAAACAGCCGTATGTTTCAACAACGGTTATTTACTTAGACAATATTAACAAAATTGTTTAGACTTTTCTACACGTCATTTAATCGTACAATTCTGATAATTTATCCCATTCCACACTAGAGATCCATATAAAAGTTATATGATACATTATGTCACAAGGGTTACATAAAAACAGCTGCTACAATTGACTTGACACTTTCTCTGTGCATTGGTTTTGCTCTCAACCTATTATGAAGGTAAAAAAAAAAGAACTTCTACCAGAACATTCCCACACAAATTGTTTCTAAGGCTAGCTAAATTGCTACCGATATGGGAGCGCGGTAGCCATGTGGTAGAACATCGGCTTCGAGCCCTGGTAATTTCGTTGTCTTTTTAGTAGGGTCGGTGCCAGTTTAATTTGAAGGGGTGAGACAGGACTCGTCGTATTCCCGCACTTTCTTGTGTGTGGCAGCATATAAAATTGCCAGATGTCAGTTTTGACCCCGTCCACAACATAGCCTATATAGTGCTTGTGTTGGACGTTAAACCAACACTGATGCCAACATTTTTTACATTTCTAATAGATCAAAAAGAAGTTGGTGTACCTTCAGTAAGTAATTTCCCAGGCCATGGGTTTACAATTTTGGCCTCTCTACAGAGCAATTAAATCTAAAAGTGTTCTTAAAACGGATAATAAAGCACATTTTTAAAAATTCTTTTAACGTCCTACTTTAACCGTAAAAATATTTTTTTTTCTGAAATACATTTCACAACAAACAATGCCGAGCTACAAAGTAGGCACGGGGTTTTCTCCGATTCAACAATGCCACGCACAAAAAATATTGACTTTTGTTTTAAAGCGCGCACAGTTTATTTTTAAGCGCACCTTGCACTTTGTGGTTAGAATACACAATCAACTGTAAAATCAAGATTCAAAAGGCCCAATTGAACCCGCATGTGGATAATTATATAAAGATTAATTTTATAAAAAAAAAAGTAAAGGGCATTTCATTGATTTAATTATTTGACACCCTATTTTAACCATAGAAGAATTTTTTTTCTTTTTGAAATACATTTAACAAAAAAAAAGAAAATTCCAAGTTACAAAGTAGGCACATGACTTTCTCCCATTCAACAACATCACACACAAAATTAATATTGATTTTTAGCGCGCACGTTTTACTTTTAAGCGCACACTGCGCCTTTGCCTTAGAATACAAGGTCAATTGTAAAATCAAGATAAAAAAGGCCTAATTGAAAACACTCAATGGCCTGTTAAAACAACTACCAGCATCTGGTTAAATTTTTTATGGTTTTTAAAAATGTCCAGTGTTCGTGAGCATATTTTTTATTTTATTTCTAAAGGCATACAATCTGAAACGATAATATTGAGTTTTAGCCCAGTTCAAATTTACCTGCAATCCCTTAGCCCCATCCATCCAACAATGCCCACAAAAATCGTGTATATAGTTTTTAATTATATTTTTTTTAAGTTGACATCAACATTTTTTTCAATCTTTTTAAACTTCGACATATTGAACAAAAAACAAAAAAATGGAAGTAATTAGAATTTTAAAACCTGCAATTGTGTACTTAAATTTTGAAAAGACCCAGAAAAGTTTTTAATTAATTGATTATTTAGCTGTTGGAGATAAACACTAATTTTATTCAGTGCCTAATCTTACCACTTTGGAATTTAATGCGCGCCCAAAAAGCGTGTGTCGTACACAATATTAATAATAGATGCTAAAAAATATAGCGGGACTTTCCTTTCGTGCCTTTGCATGAAGTGTAATTTTTACAAAATTAAATCCAAAGCCCCACTTTTTGTGCTGGAAATATCTTTAAGCTGTTCTTTTGGAAGTAGGAAAACGTGCTTCAAAGAGACGATAATTAATTTTTGTGTGATGTAAAAATAATAGTGCTTCAATATCATTTCGAACCTTCCGCAGACACACTTCTATCTTTTGAAACGTGAAAATAGTTTTTTCTGAGCTTTTCCAATATATTTAAAACATAATAATGCATGCCATAACCGATAAAAATCCTAATCACAGGTCTATAGAAATTCAAAGCATGTCATTGAAGTCCCCTGATAATAATGAATAATTGTATTGATGTGGACATATCAAGAGTGCTTGGCAAAATCTCATTATTCTCCTTACACAATTATTTAGTTAGTAAGAGGGGAATGCGAATTGTTAAGACGGAAATTTTTTCATTAAAACTGTTATAAAAAGAAAGTTTCTTTAAATCTTAATTAAAAGGATGAATGAAACACAAATATCCAGTTAGCCTTTTCTCTGATTGGTTGGTTTTCTGTCGCATCTCTCTCTCTCTCTCTCTCTCTCTCTCTCTCTCTCTCCCTTTTCTGATTGTCTGTCTCACTTTCCGCTCCCTCTTTCACACACACACTCTACCTTTCCCTCACTCATTGCTTTTAATCCTTTATCTCTCTCTCTCTCTCTTCTCTCTCTCTCTCTCTCTTTCTTTCTCTCTCACTCTCTTCTGATTGTCTGTCTCACTTTCCTCTCTCTCTTTCACACACGCGCACACACACTAGCTCTCCCTCACTCATCCTCTTTAATCCTTCATCTCTCTCTCTCTCTCTCTCTCTCTCTCTCTTCTGCACACACACACATTATCTCTCGCTCACTCATCCTTTATCCCTCTCTCTCTCTCTCTCTCTCTCTCTCTCTCTCTCCCTCTCGCTCTCTCTCTCTCTGTACTCTATCTCTCAATCTCTCTCCCTTCAGCCGATCTGCTTCAAACTGCACCTCTAGACTTGTTTTATATAATGATCCTTGAAATAATCAAGTTAAAAAAAAGAATCACCCACAAAAAAACCTGCAGCTGGAAACTGTTATTGTTTGACTTGCCTGGGGGTCTGCTGTAATGACCACACTGTACTTTAGCATGGACAGGGCTCAGATGAAATGCGACACGGAAAATCACAAAGGGTTGTTTGGTTGTTTCTTGCCGCCTATATATCACATCAAAATGTCGTGGGCACTCAGATATGCCGGTTTCTCACCGCATTTTCTATGTACGAATTTCACAATACTTGTTTTTACACAAAAGAAAGATACACATCGAATGCTCTAGGCTATAATGTGATCTTTATTGTTTTAGGAACAAAGAGAAGGTATTTTCCCGAAAGGAGACAATATAAAAATAACTAGGTTAATATTTAAAGCAGTTAAACAATCTTCGAGCTAGTAGGAAATTAAACATTTGTAAATCCAATTATTTCATTTAAAGAGGAATAGAAACGGCTTTGTTTTTAAATACATTCAATTCAAACTCATGGAAATTATCTATTTCAACATTTCACATTGATAGTATTTTTGTCTCTGAAATTATTTTGTATATTAAAATAATTGAAGTGTCTAAATGGTGTAGGGTAAATAGAGGATAAGCAGGAATAAAACAAAGAGTAAATAGATATAACAGGGATCTCTTAACGATAAATATATAACGCAGAACATGGGCTTGTGGATTTGAGACATACAGCAAGGGAAAGAAAAACAACGAGAAAACTTGGTTTGTTTTTGTGTGTATGTTTGTTTTGCTATTTGCTTAATTGTTTGTGTGATTTTCGTAATTTGTTAAATTGCTGGTTTGTCTTCGTTTGTGAGCATGCACTGGGGTTGTGTTTAATTGTTTGTACATGGTTATTGGTTTAATTTCATTTTGTGCATTTTGGCAATTGCTTTTGTGCGTTTTTGTTAATCATTTGTACGCATTATGCTGTTTGTTAGATTGTTTCTTAGCATTTAAAGATTTTACTTTTGTCGTTTGTGTGCCTTAAGTTTGGTTGGTTGTTTTATGTGTGTGTATATATAATCGTTCTTTTTTTTACGGAAACCAACCCATCCTATACGGGACTAAATCCAACAATCAAATCCTCCCGATTATGTGATCGAACCGAGAGCCTACACTCTTCCACCTGTTCCAAACAGAATGGGCTGTAAGTACAACGTTACGATAGCTTACGAGTCGTCGTAATCCTTATTTGCATATTCTTACGACAAGTTGTAAGCTACCACGATATTGTACTTACGTAACTCTTGGTAGGCACATTAATTTTATAATTGAAACAGAAAATTCAAACCTTTTAAAAGATTTTCGGACTTGAAATCAGTTAAATATAAGCCCCTGAATTTACTAATTTATGGCACGCTTCCTTGCAATTTATGCAAGAAGGCTCAAAGACCTTTCTCTATGCCATTAGAACGGATAAAAAGGACAAGTTAATGAAACAAAATAAACAATGCCTTTTGCGGGATTTTCCTTTGAGGCAGAGAAAGGGTCTTTATTATTCAGGATGTTAATTCAAAGTGTCCTCGAAAAGATTCGTGAGAGCGCTTTGTCTTTCTGTCCACCCAACTGCCTTTGTGTCTGTCTTGGTAGTGTAATACTTTTAAGAGTAAAAAATTTAATTACATTGCTTATTCCCTGTAAAAGTATAAATGGCGCATATTAAGCCATACATGTCCTCCATTTAAATGCCATTTTAACCACTCACAAAACACCCACGCATACAGATTTGTCAATAGACGCGCGTATTGTAAAATTGTTAAATCCGCCCTGAAGGCAATTCATGACAAACAACTGCAGGATTTTAAATCTAAAACATTCCCTGCTTTTTTTTCTTTCTTTTGGCCCCGATTTGATTTTTCCCGCCTCCTCACATTTCCGATAAATTTGACGCAATACTTTTATTATAAATTCTAATGCGACCTCGACCTCTTTTTTCAGTTTGGAGGCAAGTCTCTTTTTACAACTTTTTAAATTGTGTCTTCGATCTCTCTTTATATTCATTTTTTACACGACAAATTTAGTTTATCCTCACTAATTTCTATTTGTTTTTTTTAATCTTTATTTTTTATCCATTTGTATCGCAGCTTTTGTGTCAAGATTAATTTACTTGAAATGTTTGATCTAATCTTTTTCCTAAATTGCTCTTTAAATCGTGTCAAACGCTGGATCAATAGATACCTTTCAAAAGATGATAAAAATATAATACAGTAAGTCAAGTCATAAATAAATGCTGTTATGCCGTTTCTTTCCTTATAAGTGCTAACTCATTTGGAACATGTACAAACTCTCTTAATATATATAGATTAGCGATTGTCAAGTCGAGTGAGAGAGCGATAACCAGACAATTAGGAAAGCTTCTTTCAGAAAAAAAAAGATTAAGGCGTGAAATTTTCTACAGCTGTCTCGAATAACTATGCACGATATTTTTCGTTCTGATCTTTTGCTAAGCTGTCTCTTTAACATATGCAGAAAGAATGGATGCCAATACCAACTTGTAGGACAGTTTTTATGTGCTACAACTGTTGCAATACAAAGACAACGCAACAATACCTCTAATTTTGTACGAATCGATCACATTCAATCAATAGGAAACAAGGCTGCGAGAATAGGATACAAACCAAGACCTGCGAATTGAAAACTGCGCGTTTACCCGCCTGAACTGATTTGCCTCCAATTCCACGGCACTCTTTTTGTTTAAAGCTCTGATTAATCGATTGTCATTTGTGTTGATCATCATCTTTCTCCAAAAGCCTCCTTTCTTTATATTATTTTCTAAATTTAATGGTGATCATCATCAGGTGAATTGGTCATAATCTTTTTCCCCCCGAAGATACCAACGTATTAGTAGGTGACTGTACATGGAATTGACATAGTTGCACAATCCAGCGCAGAGAAAGACAGAGAATTGAGTTGAGTTTAGTTGGTTTGACGTCCGTTGTAAGCATTTTATAGGCTATATTGTGAACGGCCTCATGACTAACGTCTGGCAATTTTCTGTGCTACCATACACGATACAGGGCAGGGATACCATGACTCTAGTCTTAGCCAGTCACATTAAACTGACATCGACAAAACCAGTAGGGGGCGAAATCGTCAGGGCTCGAACCACAAGTCTTCCTGCGTCGGAAGCCGATGTCCTACCCTACGGCTACCGCGTCTCTCAAAGAGAGAGAGAGAGAGAGAGAGAGAGAAGATGCTAAGGATTGATAACCTCCACCACAAATTATCTAAGGGAGACCAGGGAGAGCAGTATTGGACCATGGCAGGGGGAGGGGAGAGAGAGAGAGGGAGGGAGTGAAAGAGAGAGATGGATGGATACAGAGAGAAAGAAAGATAAAGATAAAGATCGAGATAGAGGGAGAGCGAGTACAACAAGGTAGGAAGAATTATCTACTGTTTCTATACCGTCTAGACACTGTCCTAGTCTTATCCTATTAGGACAAATTAATTAGATTATTTAAATTACAACCTTGGCCAATAGGACTGTGTAATACGAGGAGCGCAAACAGTTGTTTACAAAAATAACTAGATTAATATTTAAAGCAGTGAAATAATCTGTTTGGGCTAGTAGGAAATTAAACATGAAATTGTAAATCCAAGATTTCCATTTAAAGAGGAATATAAACTGCTTTAATTTTACATACATCACAATTCATACTCATGGAAATTATTTATCTCAACATTTAACATTGATAGTATTTTGTTTTCTTTTCTACAATTTTTGTGTGTATATTAAAATAGTGGAAGTGTCTAAATGGTTTTTGTTAAAGAGAGGATGGGCAGGACTAAAACAAAAAGTAAACAGATATAACAGAGATAAAAGTAATACATTTAGCGTAATAAGACTTTATGGAAGTTTTTCATGAAATAATCTAGCCCAAAGCTCTCTTATAAAAACAATCATGTACTTCAATTGGCCATCAAGTCAAAGTAATGAATAGCATGTGTTTAAAATAAAAAAATCTGCCATAAAATTGCGGATCAATAGATGCTCCTGGTTCTGTTGGAAAAGAAAAACAAAAATCTCTATAGTAAAAACAAATTGTTCGTTTAACGTAATACATTTAGCGTAATAAAATAATTAAATTCAGTTAACCAGTACTTACTTAAACAACGGAAAGAATAAGACAGGTGTTAAATTTGTTCTATATTAAGTCTACACATTGGTTTCCATAAGATATCTCTTTTGACAGAGTTGTAAGTACTTCTTGTTGAATCTTGGTAAAAAAACAACAACAGCAGGGCAATAAGCCAATAAAAACAACACAAAACCCATTAAAAATAGCAACCTAAACTTAACGGGTGAGCGAGAATAGTACCACGGAGTCGTAAGGTGACTGCGGTGCAAAAAAGCCAAGCCCACCTATAATACAGGTAGTAGTAGAAGATAAGGCTTGTTTGCAACCTGAAATCTGTACACTAATTGTCCATTAGGATATTAGAGCTTATCCTTGGACTTTGCAAATCTCTCTCTCTCTCTCTCTCTCTCTCTCTCTCTCTCTCTCTCTCTCTCTCTCTCTCTCTCTCTCTCTCATTCTCTCTCTCTCTCTCGACACCCTCTCTAGACAATTAAAAGTTGTTTATTGAAATAGTCCCCAAGACCCGTTCTAAAGGATCTCTTCTCTTTGTGTTGCATCGATTTTCTAAGCTTCTTATTGCAAACTGTTCGGTCACGAATTTATTGTATACTTTAATAGGAAAAATGAATAGAACAACTCAGCTTTAAAGTTTCGCCCATGTTAAGTCTATATTTCACAAGAAATCTTAACCCCTCCCCCCCAAAAAAAAACAAAAACAAAAACAAAACAAAACAAAAAACAAAAAACAAAACAAAGAAAACCAACCCCCACCCCACACACACCCAAAAACAACAAAACAGTTCAATGATTCAGTGCATAAACCCAACAAACAAAAAAAAACAACAACCAAAAAGCCAATGCAAAAATGAAATATACAGGCACAAGATAACGACCAAAGTCAATACAAAACCCGAAAGCAAAGTAGATAATCGTAATATAGAGAATGGCTAGAAGATAGAATTGGATATCGATATCGAAACAGCCACAGAAACGTCTTGATAAGAGAGCGAAATTTTCAGGAAGTCTTCAAGATCCATCGTCCCGTTCTAAAGGATCTCTTCTCTTTGTGTTGCATCGATTTTGTTAGTTTCTCTCTCTCTCTCTGAAGACTGCGTTGACTGGAATTTATCTAGAACCAGACCTTACCCCTATTGGTCTATCTGTGTTGTGACCAGATGGGAACAAGTCTCCTGGTTAAAGACACAAGCACTGAGTTCTTCCTGTCCTCAGAGGGTCTGGGTGAAATGGTGGTACTAACTATAGTCTCTTATGGTACTAACGTGAAGTGATTAGAAACAAACATATAGTAGACGGTTACATTTTATTCCTAGGTAAATTCATAGATCTAGTATCTTTCATCTAGCTCTTTCTTTTTATTAGAGCCCCTATCACACACCTTTTCACATACACATAAACACACGTCACGATTTTCTTATACTGGTCGATCGGTAGCAGATAAACATGTTTTTTTTTTAAATAAAAAAATGCATCTGCCTATACTTACTATAACGGAAAGGACAATCCCAATTACAGGCGTGCAATATTAAAAGTCTGTATTGTAAAAACAATCGAAAACCATTTCATAATGAATCTAGTCACACACACACACACAAGAAAAAAACACAACAAAAACTGCGAAAAGACGTTAAAAAAAAAACAACAACGGAGTTAACCTGTACAAAATCTAGATCTAGATTCTGGACTTGACGCCAAGTTGTTTATATATTTCATGTCGAGATGAAACTCAAGGCCTTGGAGTTCTCCCTTACTGCCTTCAGAGGGTCTGAGTGGGAGGATGGAACCTTTCTGTGGTCGCTGATGGTTCTAATGTGTGGTCAATATAGTACGTAGAAACAACTAGGCACTTACGCTGTTTCGCCAGGTAATATCATATTTCTATTATATTATCTCTCTCTCTCTCTCTCTCTCTCTCTCTCTCTCTCTCTCTCTCTCTTATTTTTTATACTCCCTGTCTCTCTTGTAGACATATACACACGCAGGGTTTTCCTTTTTCAAGCATCTTCTAATCTTTTGGCAGCGATAAACATTCTTCTTTTAAACATTTTAAATCTGTCTATACCTACTTTAAAAAATGGAAAGAATAATGTAAACTCAAATTTTCAACTATTTAAGTCTATTAGTATTACAAAAACAATTGAAGATCATCTAATGATGTTCTAGACAAAGAAAAAAAAAAGAAAAAAAAAGGCAACAAAAATTATAAAAAGATATAAAACGCAACTTCGAATGTCCGAAATCTAGATCTATACCTGGCCTTCGGTGATCAATGGTGGTCTATCTGTTTTAAGCCCAGATGGGACCCGGATTCAGGTTTAAAACACAGGATTGGAGTTCTTTCTGTCCCCAGAGGGTCTCAGTGGGTATGTGGTAAACTTCGTTGCTACTATTGCGCGGTGATTGATATAGATTGATATAAAAGCAAACCCAGACTATAGAATTACGTTGTCTCTATAGGTAGTTTAAAAGATCTGTTATCCCTTACCTCTTGATTTGTCTGCTCTCAGAAAGATGAATTTTTTTGGGAATTGCTGAATGTGACGTTGAACCAAATTAAGTGCGTTTTTTCTTTCCAATTAATTTCAGGAAACGAATGTCCATATTGAACTCAGTGCTGTTTTATTTTAAGTTTTTTTAATCCAGCACAGTGGATCGTACCTTTAACATATTTTCTTTTACATCCAGGGAATTTATCTTTCGGCAATTTAATGATAATTATATTATTCCAGTAGAGATAGAAAGAGGAGGGCGGGTATTGGTAGAGAAAAAGCGAGAGAGAAGGAGAGACGAGGGTTCGAGAGAAAGTCAGAAAGTTGAGTTTAGTTGGTTTAACGTCTATTAACACCAGTATAATATAGGCTAAATTTGTGAACGGGCCCCAAGACTGACGTATGACAATTTTTGTGCTGCCACACACGAAACAAGGCAGGGATAACATGACTGGTCTTAGCCAGTCACATTAAACTGACATCGACAAAACCAGTAGGGGGCGAAATCGCCAGGGCTCGAACCACAAGACTTCCTGCGTCGGAAGCCGATGTCGCTACCGCGCCTCCCAAAGAGAGAGAGAGAGAGAGAGAGAGAGAGAGAGAGAGAGAGAGAGAGAGAGAGAGAGAGAAAGAGTGAGTGAGTGATTTTGAGAGAGAGAAAGAGTTAAAGAGAGAGATGGATGGATAAAGAGAGAAAGAGAGATATAGATTGAGATAGAGGGACAGCGAGTACAAAAAGATAGGAAGAGTTATCTATTATGTTTCTATACCGTCTAGACACTGTCCTAGTCTTATCCTATTAGGACAAATTTATTAGATTATTTAACTTACCAACCTTGGTGTTTACTAAATCCTAGTCTAGGCGATTACGCTGTCTTTTTTTATTTATCCATTTAAAGAGCGATTGTCCCTTACCTCCTGATTTGCCTATGTCAAAAAAGAAAGAAGTGGTTGTTAATTATTGTTAGTGATGGAGAATTAATGCCAGACTTAATGTGCTGTCCTCTGAAGCTGTTGTTGTGAAACGTGAGGTTTGATTGAACTCAATGCGGTTTTAATTTGAACATACTTATAACAAGCACATCGGAGCGTGCTCCAGCATTTTGTTTTATGCTCTATTATAGGCAGATTGTGTACAGGAAGCATGTTTATCATCTAGTGGCGAGAGATCAGGGTTTCAAATAGAACTATTCTCTATGTGTGTACAAAAGATATCTTAGAAAAAGCTGGGGTGTGTGTGTGTGAGAGAGAGAAAGAGAAAAAGGAGAAAGAGAGATATAGATCGACAGAGAAATATATATATAGAGAGAGAGAGAGAGATCAATATACAAAGAACGGACAACATTTCTGGTACAATTCATACGGTCTAGACACAGTGTATTTTTTCATATACTACACTTTCATGTTGGATAAATGTACTTACATCCTTGGTTAATACGTTAAATATCAACTCTTTTCACATGTTTTTGTCTCAGATACTATCGTTTGTTCTTTTTTTTTTCTAACCAGAACGTAAACGTTTCCATTCATCTCTTCCTGTCCCTCCTCGCAGCATCTTTGTCTGTCTGTCTGTCTGTCTGTCTGTCTGTCTGTCTGTCTGTCTGTCTCCGTCTGTCCGCCTGTCTGTCTGATTGTCTTTCTCTCTCTTTCTATCTTCTGCACACTGATTAATCTTTTGAAAATTTTTCTGTGTATTGACCGTCACTAGCCTAGCTCTAATCAAATGTAAAGTTCTCCCTTTGGTGCAGCGCTTCGATCTACCTGGTAGCTAGTGTTTTTGTACGTATATAGTTGCTGTTATGTCTAATTTAGCGAAGCACATTGCAATGTGGAGTTCAAGGATTAACTGTAATATCATAATGGACAAAATTCTCGGAGCCTGTTTCCTACACAACTGTACTTTCTTGGCCTTGGTTGCACCACACTTTAAAAGAAAGAAAGATTCAACGTTTCAAAATACATAGATTGCCCTTCAGCATACACTTTTTGGTTTGTACAATAAAAAGTACAAACGATGACAATACAATTCATAATTATAAAATTAATATGTATAAAACACACTGCTAATTTTCAGAGTGATGAAAAGTTTTAAACCCTTAAACTGATTAGTAGATCATATTCTTCTCCTACTTTACCGTGCTGATGTGCCGTAAAAACAAACTCACTCACTCTCCTCCAATGATAATGCCGTCTCTGTCTTATCAAATCTGCTGTTAGGAGGAAATCGGCTCGGTATTCCAATAGCAAAGTAGGTAGACCTACACATGCATACTTGTTCAGTAGATCGATACCTATGTATGTAACACTACGAAAACAGGGCCACCGTTATCACTATATCTCGGGCACTGAATAATTGAAGTATTACAGTATATCCATAGTTTTTCTATTAATAGAATCTGTGAGTATATCGTTTAGTGAGGCCCGCAATGTTATGTCTGTCATTCCAGGATGTTAATGTTATTCTGCAATCAGCAACAGGGATTGTATTATTATTAATATTATTATTATTATTATTATTATTATTATTATTATTATTATTAT
>RQTK01001309.1:95649-115518 GCA_003991915.1 Elysia chlorotica
TACTACTACTACTACTACTACTACTACTACTACTACTACTACTACTACTACTACTACTACTACTACTACTACTACTACTACTACCGCCCCAAAATCCATCCATACACACCCACCAACAACACAAACACTCAGTCAAACACAGACATACCCACACAGACACTACAAGGCTACTTAAACTGTAGGAAATGATGACACGTTTGAGAGCGTGGACAGGTTGTCACAAGAATCCACGCCTGAAAACATTACCGCCCCAATAATCACCGTCTCGTCTCCTGGAGCTCCTGTCTGTTCACAAATGATCCAAATTGAACGGTGTTTATTCCGTAATAAATACTCATTCGGTCGGGTCGTTAAGGAAACTAACCAAGACCCATTACTGGGGAGTCCCAATACACCAGACCTGGGCTTGTCTGGATGATGATAGACCCGCAGGAAAAATAAAATTTGTGTTGATTGGATCATTACTTCCTGTTTTTATGGATGAAAAAGAGTAGATTGATACAAAAAGTGGAAAGCAACCAATTTGATGTGTAATTTACTGAGGAGATAATTTTTCTTGTAGTAATCTTCATACAATAGCATTTGATATGTTGGGTTTACCTACGTTGTTGTGTTTTTATCAGCTTAATGTTATTCCGTTTTGTAGTGTTCTTTATGTAAGTAAAAACTTAGTGTCGAGCATTAGTTACGAGGCGTAACAGATTGTAATTATACAGTTCGGGATTTATTGCTATAGAAATGTTCTTAATTAAAAATGAAAAGAACAGCATCAAAAACAAAAAGAAGGCAAACGTCTCCTATGTTGGTACACATTTTCCTATGTTTAAGGTAAAAATTTTTACTTAATGTAAATTTCAAATAATGCTATACTTTCGAATGATAGATAAATTACAATGAAATGGTTTATCATTCATTGTTAAAAGAGACGAAAGGTTTTAGCTTTATATTTTACTAGATAACCAATAACTTCAAAAGAGTCTCTACTTTTCTCACACAAAACTGCCTGAAACCTTCATAATAGTTATTCAGTCTATCGTTGGTCAAAAATATTTTTATCACAGAGCTTATTATTCGTTATCTGTGGCAAAGTCAAGTAGAAAATTCGATGCTAAATAACTAAATCCCTATACATGTAATCTCATTGGTTCATCGCACTCATAACTGTAACTGATATACATAGAGTTGGTAAAGATTGGTGTTATGTCATCCAGATCACATCATCTTTCTCGCACTATTTGTCTTTGCTAGATTTCCAGATTAAATGTTTTTGCAATTCTTAAGAGACTTCAATTGTTGAAAGAGCCGTTCACATCAGAAAAATTAAACAGGACAAGAGACAGGAGAAGTTTTTGCACGAACCTTCTATATGTAACGATCATAAAAAGGTGCATTGGGAGACAGTAATGTCTGACAACTGGTACACGGTTTGGTAACGAGTCTTCATTAGTAAAACTATTTCATGAGACTTGACCGAAATGTCTTAATCTGCACAGTGTAAAAATAACAATAATAATCATAATAATAATAATAATAATAATAAATAATAATAATAATAATAATAATAATACTACTACTACTACTACTACTACTACTACTACTACTACTACTACTACTACTACCGCCCCAAAATCCATCCATACACACCCACCAACAACACAAACACTCAGTCAAACACAGACATACCCACACAGACACTACAAGGCTACTTAAACAGTAGAAAATGATGACACGTTTGAGAGCGTGGACAGGTTGTCACAAGAATCCAGGCCTGAAAACATTACCGCCCCAATAATCACCGTCTCGTCTCCTGGAGCTCCTGTCTGTTCACAAATGATCCAAATTGAACGGTGTTTATTCCGTAATAAATACTCATTCGGTCGGGTCGTTAAGGAAACTAACCAAGACCCATTACCGGGAAGTCCCGATACACCAGACCTGGGCTTGTCTGTCTGGATGATGATAGACCCGCAGGAAAAATAAAATTTGTTGATTGGATCATTACTTCCTATTTTTCTGGAGGAAAAAGAGCAGATTGATACAAAAAATGGAAAGCAACCAATTTGATGGGTTATTTGCTGAGGAGATAATTTTTCTTGCAGTAATCTTCAGACACCAGCATTTGGTATGATAAGCTTACGTACGTTGTTTTTGTTGTTGTGTTATTATCAGCTTAATGTCATTCCGTTTTGTAGTGTTCTTTATGTAAGTAAAACCGAAATGTCGAGCACTAGTTACGAAGCACAATATGATTGCAGTTATAGAGTTCTGGATTTATCGCTATAAAAAAATTCTTAATTAAAAATAACAACAGCAAGAAAAAAAAACAATGTTTTAGTTGATATTCTTTTTTGTTGGTTTGGTTTGAGTAGGCACAAGACGGACGTCTGACAATGGACTTGTGCTGCCTTTCACGAAACACGGCGAGGAGACCTGGAATCCTGTCTCAGAAGCTCACATTATACTGACATCGACCCAATGAGTTACAGGGGACGAAATCGGACAAATAAATTTTCGTCTATCGCGGGATTCAAACTTTAGACCTTCCGATCTGGAGCCAACGCTCTACCACTTGAGCCACAAAAGAAAGTACACTTTGTGTAATTATCTCTCTGCCGATTTTGAGTGTCTAGTTCTCTTCTACATTCTCTTCGCTAATGAGGGGAAACTGCTTCGTGGTTTGAAACTTGTGACATACAACAGCATCTAATTCTAACGAAAAAAATCCCCATCATTTACCTAATTGCAAAGAATTGTTTACTATGCAAGAGCCCTTAGAACAGACAAGCTATATTTATAACGCTGACTGTCACCAAACTTCAGATTTCATTCTCAATTACTGTAATATTTTTACATAACATGTACAGACATAATTATCAAGTACTTCTATTTGGTATTATGAGGTGAATACATAATGTAGTAAAGCATCAGTTTTTGTTTTACATTAAGACAAATTGTAAATGACCAAATAAAAAGTCCGAAAAAATACCCTCCAACATAATCCCTTAAAAAGACTTGTCACTTTGATACGTGATGTTGGTGATAACTAGTTTAGTTTTTTCGTAATTATGACACGCGCGTCATAATAATTATCGTGTTTCAATCGTGTAAACCGTAACTAGATTGAAATATTGCATTTAACGTGCAGAGTTGTGAAATGTTTCCAAAAGCTACAACTTAAAAAAAATATCTTTATCTTTATTGATGGTTAAGGGTCACATAAACGTCATCAAAATATGTGCATATTCTGAAAGTGAAACATGTATGGACCAATCTTCAAAAAGGATAGACAAATTTCATAGTCCTTTTCACCGTAAACATGACTCAGAACACACATATCTACCCCTCCAAAAATGTAAACAAAGAGGCAAATCCCCACCCATTTATTTTTAGACTTAATCATAGTTATGTAAAATTTGGTCTTTAACTGTAATCCCCCTCTCTACCCCCCCCCCTCCTTTTTACCTTTTTTGAAAATCATCGCATACTGTGAATCAGTTCAATATTAAAATGCAAAACAAATGTCGAACATTATTTTAGAGATATCAGCCCCTAACATGTAACGTAATACTAATTTTAGACAATGAATAAATCTATTCATATTTCAACACCGTATCGCCTTCAGGTGTCTTAAGACGAATTGTAACACCCCTAGTCCCTGTTTCCAAAAAAACAACAACACTATTTTGAGAAAATAATAAAACTTTTCGTCGATCCCTATAAACTAAATACACGTAAAAATCATTAAAAAAACATTGTAAAACCAATAACCAAGGTAATCATTATTGATATTACGGCTCAAGCTCTGGTTCAATTTTCAAACAGGATCTAAAATATACCCTTTAGCAGTGTAATGTTCGTTTTATCTAATCCTGAGATTTATGCGAGTTCACCAGGAGTTACCGCACTTAGTTAGAAGACTAACTTGATCTCTTATTTAGCTTCAAACTAGCTCATCAAGAAAAAGGATCGATAATATAGGTTATGCTAAAACGTGCGGATTATTCTAGTCTTTAGCCCTTTTTGCCCTTGCGCCATGGCAGTATTTTGACTCTATATGAAGTCTCTATACCTACCCCCCCCCCCTCTTCCTTTTCTTTTTTACTATTCATCACCCGCAATAATAATAATATGGGTTAATTTTTATGGGAGCATCTTTCAAGCAAGATTAGCGATGAGTGGACATGGGGAGAGATATACAGACCCAGATGGGACCTGATCCGACACACAGCGGAAACTGATCCTGTTCACAGCCACTGGTGCGGGGACACTTGAAGCAGATCGATTAGTAGTAAGTGCAACGCTGTAGTAAGCCTACGACTCGTCTTAAGATAATTATGCAGGGGAGATAGAAGGCTTATGACGAGGTATAAGCTACCGCGACGCTGTTCTTGTACTTACGCCCTCATGACAAAAGGCATCTTTAATAGATAGGAAGATTGTGTCTACCAATATATACTTTTTGCAACTATCTTTCCTTAAGAGCATGATGATATGAAGCTAAGCCAAAATGTATTACTACTTTATACATCTGGTTTACAAAATGCGTGAATTACTAACATGTAAAAAGAAACAATTAAATATGGCTTAGCTTCAATGACTCACGTCTCACCAATTTTATGAAAAAATTATCATGGAAATTACAAACTAGAATAAAAATCTTAAACTCTTATTGTTTGAAAAAGAAATAAATGAGTTACCAGCTCATGACACATACACCTTTTGAGTAATATATATATTTCCTTGATTGACTTTGTTAGAATTTGAGAATAGAAAAACTTTTCTGCTTTAATGAGTAACAAGAAAATATCTGAACTATGTGTTAATAATTAGGGTAGTAATCATTATTACCTGCGCAATTTCATGTCCCCCCCCCCTCTTTAAAAGGTTTTTAAAATTTATATAAAATCAGTCCTTATAAGAACAAAGCGGCCTAGTTGAATGCCATATAGCTGTGCAGTTTAGAGACAAATTGTTTAGAAAAATGCTCAGAAATAATTTTATATTGCAACTAACTTAGCTCAATTTTACTATGTAAACGGTGACTGATCGTTGCAAAGCAAAAAAGAAGCGCAGTAGGTACCTTAAAAATCCAACAATTTTTTTTTTGAACGCCAAGATGTTTACTTTACCACTGTGTCTTAATGTACAGAGCCAACTTTTTAATTGGTTAACCCTCTGGGATCCCTGGTATAGACAACAATGAACGTGTAGTGACAGAACACATAATAACAGAAGGGACATATTCCAGACCACTGTTAAAGGAGGGGTCTCTACGATGTAGGCAACAGAAATATAAAACTAGAACAGAGAATCCACGCTCTTCTCTTCGTGTTTTCAAAAAAATGCTGACAGAGAGAGGTGCTTAAAATCTAATTTTTTCTTTATTTTGATTTATGTACCAGCGGAAGTTGAAATTGTCTAATGGAATATTTGTCTGGTAAGATAGATGCAAGACTGTGCTGGACTGTCTCAATGTGTATGTATTGTTTTACGAGCTTCAATTTGGGGGATGCGGTAGTACCAGGGTTGGACGTAGGCTTTCGATGCAGGGGGCTCGTGGTTTGAGCCCCGCTCTGGCGATTTCGTCCCATTCTGTGTCGGTGTCAGTTAAATGTTACCGGATTAGAGAGAGAGGGGGAGAAAGAGAGAGAGAGAGAGAGAGAGAGAGAGAGAGAGAGAGAGAGAGAGAGAGAGAGAGAGAGAGAGAGAGAGAGAGAGAGAGAGAGAGAGAGAGAGAGAGAGAGAGAGAGAAAAAAAATCATGTTATATCCGCACTCTCTCTAGGATTTAGGCCACCTAGGTCTTTGGTCTTCTTTCTGTGTTGAGGTATATTTGGGAGAGTAACATCTGGGGGCAGGGAGTGGGCAGGTTGAGTTGAATTGAGTTGTTTTAAAGTTCAACGTCATCATTTTACTGACTACATTGTGGATAGGCCCCAAGACTGACGTCTGACAATTTTATGTGAGAAAGATAGACAGAACGGGAAAGAGAGACATGTATAAATACGTTATCGGAGTGTCAATTTTAATATTAGTGGGTTTTTAAATAGTTAACATCAGATATCAGTTCTCTATAGCGTTTAACGTCTCCTAGGTGCCCCTGGAGGACATTATACGGCGACCGGCCCCGAAACTGACGTCTGACCATTTTATGTGCTATCACACACGAGATAGGGCGGGGATACCATAACTCCTGTCTCAGAAAGTCACATTTAACTGACAGCGATCCAAACAGTAGGGGGTGATATCGCCAGGGTTCGAACCACGGACCTCTTGCGTGGGAAGCCGAGATCCCAGGGAATGGGAGAAGTAAAATGCTAATACATGCATACAAGTTAAGAAGAAAAAAACCCATTGAAAATATGTTAGCTCAGTTTTCCAGGATGTTGCTTGGGTTGCGTTTTCGGGCGAACCCATTATTATTTTGTATTAAATGAAATGCTAAAAAGATACCCCCGTAGCTGCTTTACATTCAGGTATCTATTTCGATGCAGTTTTGTTCGTCCCGACATTAAATGAACATGGCGCCCAAGATGGTTGATATTTTAGTTTTTTTATTTCTTATGCTAGGCCTAATGCGTTTGCTAGACGAACACAGGTGTATGAATAAAAGCCAGTTTAACTAAATCAAGAGACAAACCGCCAACGTCCAAATAGAGCAGGATTCTAGAGCTCACTTAACCCAATAAAAACGGTAACGTGAATAGAACTTTTGACTCTTAATAAAACGCACTGCATCGCTATAGGGTAACCTCACCTAACTTCCACTAATGCTTTTGTTTCATTGAATGCAAACCTGTAATTATATAAAACTGTTTTTAGAATGTATAGATCTAGTAGATATCGGTTGAAGTTTGGCATCGGTCGAAGTTAGGTGAGGTCACCCAATTAGGGAATGTTTTTTCCACCAAGAGATAAACAACTTAGCCTGAAGACGGGGCGGGTCTTTACGTTTTAGTTAATAATCCATCAAGAGGAGTAAATAAAGTTAGTTGGTGCGATTCGGCTTTAAAACAAAGTATACAGTGCGCAAACATTTTTTTAAATATCTGCTTCAAAATGGAACTATTATTTTTCTTGTTAAAGTCTCTCTCGTCTCCTAAGAAAAAGGAATAACTTTGCAAAATTAGCTTTCTCATTCGGTTACAACTATATTTGAGTAGTTTTAGAACGCGCAAATTTCATAGAAACTGTTAGTGTTTAAATTACTTCTCTCGATGTAGTTCGTCCTTTTTAAATCAACATCAATGTGTTGCTCATACATTGATGATCAGTGGGGACTATATTTTTCCAGTTATGAAGCAAGCTGATTGGTATAAAATTGCCATTAAGCAGTAAAAGTCATTATCATTAATCCTGGAAATGATTTGTATAGCATGCGGCGAGAGCTAACGATGTGTTCCTTCTTTTCTGCTGCTCAGTATATCCAACTAATTTTTTCCTTGTGGATGAATAAACCTCTATCTTATATAAGCTTTGAATCAATCTAGAGACTGCAAAAAATCGTCTTTGAGTGTTTCTGTCTTTTCTAATTCTACAGTTTTAACAAAGTTCAAACATGGCGTGCAGTGAAGTTTAAAAAACCTGTAGTACTCGTATATCATCAATTCTTTTTTCCAAAACCACTGTCTGTTGGTTTCGTTGTTAAAATTAATGATCCTAGATAAACTTAAAGCATCCAACATCATTGACGTCATACAATGCTCGTTTAACAATTCACCCCAGTCAAGAAGAAAACAAGTTGGACAAGATCATATCTTGATTGGAAGGCTTTCTAACATTTTTGTCACTGGTGTCGTTTATGGAAGTCAGCATGATATGCGAAGTATCCCATGGCGTCGCATATGATCGATGTTAATCTGGAAGCTTCCATGATCCATTGTCCCCCGACAGCATGATCAAAGAAGCTTCCAGTTACAGGCTTACAAAAATAACAACAACCAGAGCGGATCATTTGTTTGGTCTTAAGTCAGATTACTTGGCTGTCTAATACGCATGAAAAGAAAGAACATGAAATCTACTGTTATCTGTGTGCAATCTAATACGATGTATTGAGAGATTTACGCAAGAGGTTTGCTCATGCTTTGTCCGCATCATGGATCCATCAATTACACCCGTCACACAACCATTATCTTGATATCATAATACTGGAACACTAGCATTACGACATTGTTTTGCAACACTTAAATTCCATGCTCCAATAAAGCCTAGCCTTTGTTTGCCATTCACAACATCATGTACCGACAAACCCACCAACACACGCACACACACACACACACAAACCTACACACATGTATTTCTTTCGATGCGTGTGTACTAAACAATAATATTGTTTCCACCGAGGTCTGGGCAAAATTCTTCGGAACCTTGCGCGTTGAAAATGAGCAGTCCTAGAATAGTGTTTATCATGATACTTATCATTTTTGCTGGTAAGTGAGTTAAAACATAGTGCTTTTGTGCTATATGATTGAAGGTAGATACAGACTCTTACATAATAAATGAAGGTAAAATTCAATTAAGATCATGTGGATACACACATCATTCTGTGAATTAGGTGACTGAGCCAACGCCATATTTCTCAGCTGATAAAAGGTTATTCATTGTTTAATTTATGAGCTGTGTACCATGCACAGTGTTCATTTAAAGAGAACCACAATAGTATACTGTGTCCATCCGTTCCCCAAAGCATGTCCCTAGTGGTATGTGCAATCAATTAGATAATCATGCAATATTCACATAATCTAAAGTATATTTCATCTTATAATACCACCTCAGTAAATTCGTTGATTAGGATAGTGCAGTCAACGAGCTGGAAAAGTCAGGGTTGTGTCGATAATTAGGAAAGTGCGGTGAAAACGCAGGAAAATGGAGCATAGCGTGATTGACTTCAATAGACCATTTAACGGTACACAGAACACTAGCTCGGTATCATCTTATTATATAATTGTGAACTAGTGAAATTATTATCGTCTTCTCCGCCATAACTACTCTAGGTAAAAACTTGAAATTTAGATATATTGGTACCTTGGAATTTTCTGAATGCCTTAAGCTGCTTCATTTATTTTTCACGATGATGTTTAAAGCATTAATTAGATTTTAGGAATTGAAATTGATTCGTCGATCAAGCAGCTATTGCTGTTTTTTTTTTATTTCGGTTAGCTAATCGTCAGTGAAAGCGGCCTAGGTTCAAATAGGTGCTGTTCTATTTCAATAGTTAGGATTTCTTGCCGTAATTATTATTGTTTTCTTAAACCGATTTCGTGTTAACACTACCACTTATAGATCTATATAATTTTTTTTCTTTCCGTTTGACATGTTCACCTGCGGGCTCTGCTCGGGTTATAATACAGAATTCCAGATCTATCGAATGGGGATATTTCGGGGTTTAAAAACATTCTAACCCAATTTAAGTTCTATATGGATCTACCTCGACTATCATCGAAAAAGAGAGTAAAAATGGATCTTAAAGAAATGTTATCTACAAAGAAATCCTGTAAACATCCCAGCGTGAATTATCAAGGCTATTGATATGCCCTTTTAACACATTTAATTTGTTTAGCTTTTTTGGCTTTAAACTTCTATCTCTATAACTATGTTTTACCATTTTAGTTGCGCGCAGTGTCCCAAAATCCAAGCTTTATCTCTATTAGTGGTAAGTATAACCTTTAAAAAACCTTTTATATACGTCCTGTGTCCCAAAACCTGAGCGAAGCCGGGCATCCCAGCTAGTGACTATTATATGAGTGAAATAATTTTAATGCCCTTTCTCTGTCACACAAGCGCTGATTCTACTGACAGCCAGTTAGCTAAACATGCATACTTATTACAACGGTTAGAAGAGACAGCAGAAACATCCGTCTGTTAAAGTCTCTATAGTTGTTGGATTGCTTTTCTGTATCATAATTATTACAAAGAACTAGATCTACTGTTAACCGACGTGAATGATTACAATTTAGTGGAAATTATCTTAAACCTTTTATTCATACACTTCATATCCGTAAAACAAAAATCTAAAATAAAAGAAAAAGAAACAAATTGTATGATACGATACAATATTCTATACAGAGTTTAAACATGATCATCAATTAAAACCGGAAGGATTTCTAGTCATTGAAACACAGGGTACTCCAAGGTACTTCGAGGACTTTAGAATGATTTTTCCTACATCCACCTATCCATCTCTTTTTCAGGTGTTCAAACCTGCGTTCGACAATTGAATTAAAAAAAAAAATGATAGACAGCATAATTATTGTTTCCAGAATCACCAATTATAGTTTAAAACTCTACTTTGAAGGCCAAAAACTAATATAACGTTTCACTTTCTACTTTTTATACTTACCTTTATCATTAAAAAAGGATAAGCCATTTGATTGACACCAGGGTAAAAAATTTGCAAATCTCTTTACTTCATGTTACCTTTACAACCCACAGGTCTCGCTGGCTCCTTGAAAAGCGCAGGCTATGCGGTCTCCAGCATGAAGTTCTTAAGACTTTTGTCTAGCAGCTCGCACATCTCCATCACCAGCAGCACACTAGTGGACGGGTCCCACTCCTACAGGCGTGACTCTGCTGTCAAATGCGCTGCCTCGTGTCCCTGGGCGCCTTCCCCTGGCTGTACCAACTTCCTGTTCAGCAGCACCACAGGGCTGTGCAGACATGCGCAGAAGTCTAGGGATCTGTGGACCGACTATTCGATGGGATATGGTGATCTGTACGTCCAATATGACACTTTTTGACAGTGGCTGAGGGTACAGGCAGCACGGTTGCTTTTCTGACTTATATTTTTACCGCAGGCATTTGAAAGTGGATTAATTTTAAACTAGATGGTTTTCTAATTAATGTTTCCCAGTTTAATAAAGAACTTCAATGAATCAATAATAATGTCAATTTTATTTGTTCATTTTTCACCGACAAGACATATCATTATCATAGATAAGCAATTGTGTTGTTAATTAGGTGGCTCCATGTAACAGCTTAATTTGTGCAATATAATAAACAAAAAATTAGGACATACTATCCTGTCAACATTAACATAATGAAAAATACTAGAAATCCTGGGCAGAAGCGTAACAACTTAATTTTTATCAATAAACCCTCTCTAAATCAATGCTTGTCGAATTGTGTTGGTCGATGGATCTAAACAACAGCGAAAATAGCAGAGTCCACTGCGGCAAGATGTTTCAACACAATGATAAATATAAACATTCCTCTCTAACTATTGCTCTGGTCTTAAATACGCAAGACATATATCTAGACACTTCTAGGTCCACTTCGTGTTCATTCGAGTACACTCCAGAACCTTCTAAACTCTGGCACACAAATTGCTTTAAAAAAATCATGCGATCAAAATTAGTATGAATGTTCCATATGTAGTTTTCTTTCTCTTTCTACCTCTCTCTCTCTGTCTCTCTCTGTCTCTCTCTCTCTCTCTCTCTCTCTCTCTCTCTCTCTCCCCCTCTCTTTCTCTTAATTTTTACAGCAGTAAACCCAAACATATGATTATACTTACGAGAAAAGCAAGGCAGGTTAAAACAGGTCCTATGGGTTTTGGCAAAATTGATCATTACGCTGTCCTCGGACAACGAGACAATTCTTGAGAAAACAGAGAAACTGTCCCGAATTATAAATATAAACATTTTTCTGCATTGAACCAGGAAGTAAGATTGTATGAAAAAAATCACAACACTAATTAAAAAAAGAACAAAAAAGAAAGAAATTGTTTAATGGTTTTTGAGAAAATTTAATCATCTGTAGCTGTTGTCAGACTACGAGATAGCTCTGGAAAAAAACACGAAAAAACTGTTGCTAATTATAATTAGAAACAATTTTTTTCTGCATTGAAATAGAAAGCAAGATTGTGTTAAAGAATCATAACACTAAAAAAAAAAAAAAGAAAGAAATTGTTTAATGGTTTTTGAGAAAATTTAATCATCTGTAGCTGTTGTCAGACAACGAGACAGCTCTGAAGAAAAAAAAAACAGGTCTGTCCCTAATTATAATTATAAACATTTTTTTGCATTGAAATAGAAAGTAAGGTTGTATAAAAAAAATCACGACACTAGTTAACAAACAACAAAAAAGAGAGAAATTGTTTAATGGTTTTTGAGCAAATTTGATCATCTGTAGCTGTTGTCAGACTACGAGATAGCTCTGGAAAAAAACACGAAAAAACTGTTGCTAATTATAATTAGAAACAATGTTTTCTTTATTGAACCACAAAGCAAGATTGTGTTAAAGAATCACAACACTAGTTGAAAATAAACAAACAAAAGAGAGAAATTATTCTATGGGTTTTGAGTACATTCGACCGTCTGTAGCTCTGTTCTCAAACTACAGGACAGCTCAAGAAAAACAAAAGGCGTTGCCCCCAATTACAAGTCCATGGTGGGCCGTTTGATTTTCCTCTGCCCAGAAAATCACTCGGCTCCAGGCCTATTATGGTCGATGCATAATTCATAACGGTTGTTTATTGCCTGGTCCATCTCCTTCTCTCTCGCTTTGTGTCTTAAGGCGCGTTCTGTGTGAATGTAAATCCAATTACTTGTTCGATCTTTGCCGCAGCATTATTGTTTCTGTGAGTTTTCTGTACATTAAAAATGTAAAACACTACGAGCCTACGTTTGTTTGGGGTAGAGCCCTAAAGAAATAAAGTTGACTGTGTTTTTTTTATCTTAGTAATGAGATCACTTATCATTAGTAGTAGTAGTAGTAGTAGTAGTAGTAGTAGTAGTAGTAGTAGTAGTAGTAGTAGTAGTAGTAGTAGTAGTAGTAGTAGTAGTAGTAGTAGTAGTAGTAGTAGTAGTAGTAGTAGTAGTAGTAGTAGTAGTAGTAGTAGTAGTGTAGTACTAGAAGTAGTAGTAGTAGTAGTAGTAGTAGTAGTAGTAGTAGTAGTAGTAGTAGTAGTAGTAGTAGTAGTAGTAGTAGTAGCCTTACTTTCTTTACCTATCTCCCTTTATATTTTTTGCTCTTTCGTTTTCTCTCTCTCTCTCTCTCTCTCTCTTCTTTCTCACTAATTCTCTCTCTTTTCCAACCCTTCTCTCTATCTCTCTCCCCTTCCGCTCTCTTTATCTCTTCCTTTACATCTTCCCACACTCGTTCTCTTTATCTCTCTTTTTCCCTCTCTCTCATGAGTATTCTCTCTCTCTCTCTCTCTCTCTCTCTCTCTCTCTCTTTCTGACACATTTCTTGTCTTTCTCCTTACAAACTTGACTTTGTTTGTCGATATATACCTTTCTCCGTCTCCGATGCACTCATTTACTGTATGTCTGTTTATATCACACGATTTTCCATTTGGATAGGACAAGTCATCCATAGTTTATAAACGCTTTCTATGACTTTAGCTCGAGTTCAATGAACTCTCTCTTTACACGGTCATCCTATAACCATGGTTACGACGAAAATAAACATTTGTTATAGTTTTCACACATATGAACGTTGAGTCATACTTATTTCTCACTCTCTATCTCTGTCTCAGTTTTCCTCTGCATGTAACTTTTCTCTGTTTGGATATCTTTCAGGTTTTCTGCTTGTACTTGTCTTTCTGCAGCTGTCTCTATGTCATCCTCCACTATCCACTTTCTCTCTATGCTGATTTATTTGTTAAAGCTTTTTTTATATACACACAAGAAATAGAACATTTAACAAAAATGGATCGTAAGTCACAAAGGGCCGAAAGTACCACGTAACAGTAGCTTGCAACCTGTCTTAAGCCTTGTTATTCCCATATCTCCGACGAGTTGTAAACGTACCAAAACTTTGTACTTACGACCCAAAGTATTTCACTTAAATAATCACAATGTTAGAGCGACATTTTTTTATGCAGCCACAGTTTTGTAAGCAATTTTGAATTCTAATACTACCTGGTTAAAGCCTCCCCTATCTCTTTCTCTCTCTCTCTCTCTCTCTCTCTCTCTCTCTCTCTCTCTCTCTCCCTCTGTCTGTCTTACTGTCCTGTTTCTGTCTCTCTCTGTCTCTCGCTCTATCTCTGTCTCTTTCTCTCTATGTCTCTCTCTGTCTCTCTTTCTCTGTCTCTCCCCCCCCCCTTTTGTGTGGAAAGGGCTCAATTTTTCAGTAACTCAAACTCATATAAAGAGGATTTAATTTTGCAGATAAGAATGCCTAATTAATTTTAACACATGGGCAATTTCGTTTAATCTCTTTAAAACTGGTGATGGGAATTGATTATAATTAAAGATCTACCGGAATAATTGTGTTTGTTCATTTCATAAATTAATTTCTATCGGCTCGTCTGTCTGCTGGTCTGTTTGCCTCCACCAGACTTTGTCAGTATGTTTCTATCTGTCTGCATCCGTCTGTAGTATGTATTTGTCGATGTCTGTCTATATCTCCCGTTCTATCCCTACTTACACTTTAAGCTTATGCAAATAAACAAAACAATGCAAAGAGTTTGCGAAATGAGAATACTGGAACAGTAAGAAAACAACTTTTATGTTAAAAAAAATCCAGTCCATTGCGACAATTTTCTTATGTACTGCTGAACGATACAATCATATCAACAGAAATTTCACTCAATTTTCTACTTTACTCTCTGGTTCAGGGAACTGTAACTCTCGGTTAGTAAGTTGGCCTACTTTCCATTCCATGAGAAGTGCTGAACTAAGTGTTACTGGTGTTAGTGTGTGACTCTCTATCACAGTAAAATTAATGTGTAGAAAAAAATCAGAGATCAATAAACAAATATTATTTCCCCGCACAAAAGAGTTTGACCTCGACCTCAATGAATAACACAGTGATCGTGGAGTTTGGCTAATGATGTCTTTCAATCCTGGACAACAACTGGTCGAACGTCTTTACACCTGTCATTTACATTGAAACGGTCATGGATCCGTATTGCATGCTATTCGGATTGCAATAATAGAGCTAATGAACTCTTTACAATCTCTGTCTTTCTGTCTGTCGGTCTCTCTCTCTATCTTTCTCTCTCTCGTTTCTCTATTATCCACAGCTTTTATCTTGCTGACTGATACCATACACAGAATGATATTAAGCTGTATTATCTTATTGTGTATCTAATATCGACTACTTTAAATTAGATAAATGTTCCGTGCACTGCTTAGTCAGTTGTTGATAATGTTGTTGTTGAGTTGGTTTAACGTCGAACATCAGCACTATATAGGTTATAATGTGGACGAACCCCAAGACTGACATCTGACAATTTTATATGCCTACACACTAGACAGGGCGGGATTCCATGACTCCTGTCTCAGCCGTTCATATTAAACTGACACCGACCCAATCAGTAGGGAGTGCAATCGCCAGGGCTCGAATCCAGACCTTTTGCGTCGAAAGCCGATGTTCTACCCCAGGTCCCCCCCCCCCCCCCCCCACACAGTTTGGCCAGACATAACATAAACGGTTTGGGCGATGATGATGATGTGCACTAATAATAATACCTCTTACTTAATTATTCATTATGTTGCATATTTTGCCTGCACTTAGATAGAATGTCTAACTAATGTTTTTGTTACTCGCCTGAACACAAAACACGAGAAGGTGGGAGTAAAGAGGATGTTGATGGTTGTAATGGGCATATAGTTTTGGTGCATGTGAAGAAGGGATAGAAATAACATAATGAAATCGAAAAAGCTTAAAAAGCTAAAAAAAAAGGAGGACAATTTTGAGTGGAATTGCCTTTGTATAGAGCGGGTCCCGTGTTTTCCGAGATGATTATGATCTATAATTATGTCCTTTTTTGCTTTTATTTTTTTCCTTGTTCACCATATGAATGAAGATTTCATGTAGCCTGTAAACCCAACAGTAATAACGTATTGTCCCTCTACCAAAACAGTCAAGCGATAAAAAAAATACTAGCTAAAAAGAAAGAGCATTCCACTTACTATCAATTCTTCATTCTATTGATTCATCTTACAGGACCAGTTCTATAACGCACTATAGCGAAAAAAATAATACCCCAAAAAGAATTTTCCAATTATTTTAAGTTCTTTATCCTATTGATTCATCTTACAGGACTAGTCCCATCATACACTATGTTACCCTTTAAAGACTGCTTTTTTACTTCCTCTTGGTTAGCTCTATTGAAAGTGCGTACAGATAAGAGATTCGGAACTTTTATAGTATAGTATCTCCCGCCATCTGAGGTACGCATTTTATTTACCCCATTCACCGTATGAATGGAGATTTTATACCGCCCGTAAACACAAGTGTACTTACTAGTCTGATCTTTTATCACAACAGAAAAGCGATGATGAATAATACGATACCTCATAGGACGAATTTCTCCGATTTTTATCATTGCATCACATTTTTCTTCGCTGTGTTCCCCGTTTTAATGCGATCTTTTAAAAACCGTCTTGTCTTTTTCTTTGTCTTGGCTGAACTCTATCGAAAGTGCGTACTTCAACGCCATTAAGCCTTTATAGAAAAACCCTGTGAGTTTTTTTTATATACTTTACCTTGAATGGTTTACCATTCATTTTCTTTTCTTTGCTCTCGTCGCTACTCTAGAGTAAACGGAACTCTGGGCCGGAAGGATGAGATTATTTTCGTTTCCTGATCATTTTGCGTTTTTTTTTTCGTGGATGGGTGGAAAGGCAGTAGTAACGTTTGCAAAATGTAGATAAGGAAAGAGAGGAGGGGGGGGGTGGCTGAGAAAAGAGTCATGTTATACCCAAGCTGTCTCAGTGTGGCAGCATGTAACATTTGCAGACATCATTGTTGGGACCGGTTTATATTATAGCCTTGATGTTGATTTTGTACGAATGACCAAAGGAAGAAAAAACGCAAAAAATAAAATTATAATAAAATGAAAAAAAGAACACAGATTTTTTGTGCTGGTTAAGGATCATAAAAACAAATTGTTCTTGAATGCCTTTTGGATATTGTAGACCAAATACAAAAACCAATTTGTTCAAAACGTGTCTTGTCTTTATCTTTCACTCTGTAGAACTCTATAGAAAGTCCTTACTTCAATATAATTAAACATATTTACAAAAATCCCGTGAGATTTAAATTTCACCTTGAAGGGTTTATATATACAATATAGCTGTTACCGTGTTGACGTGCCGCGTCCGTAAAGTAAAAAAAAACATTCATTTTTTTACTTCACTCTGATTACTTCTCTAGTGCAAACGGAACTTCGGGCCAAAAGGACGAAATTCATTTGGTTTCCTGGCCATTTTGCGTTTTTTTGCCGATAAATAGGGAGGAGTAAAACTTACAAAATGAAGTTAAGATGTCCAAAGCTACCTTGACCTATGATGGGTTTAAAACGATAGCGTTATTTGGTTCTGATCTGCTGAATTCAGAAGCCATCCAAGGAACTTAAAAAGGGGGTTAAAAATTAGTGCACGCTTTCGTTCTGCTCTTCTCAAGTCAGTAGTCATTAAAGGCACATTTGATAATACCCTTAATAAGAAAAAAAAGTTTGTGTTCTTTTTTTTTTCTTCCATCAGAGGGGTTCAGATTTCTCCATCGGAAAAGCTGCGTTAAATTGATTTGGAGGTTTTAACGTACAGCTTCAGGAGCAAGTCTATATCGTAGATGGGTCCCACAGAGACAGCGCGAGGGATACCAGGACTCCTGTAACAGAGGAAATCAGAATGAAATGCACTTTTGGCTGATCGCCTTGGGACATCAACCATTTGCTACTTGCGTCAGTTGAATGCTCCCGATTGGAAAAAATTGCTGTTAGAAGAAGAGCAAAAAGGTCCAGGAGTCAAATCACAGCTCTCATTTTCAAATCTGTTTTCGGTTTACCTCGATGGACATTGAGAATATCACCGTTTGGCAGCCCATACTTTTCCACAGAACAAGAGGAAAACAAAGCCCGAGATGGAGAGTTGAGGCTGCGCATCAGCTCTGAATGCAGTAGATGGCAAATCCGGAATATCGTGGTTGCTAAGGTAGCTCGAGAGGGCAATTTTAGAGAGTGAGTGAATCTGCCCTAGATTTAGATTTAGATGGGAGACAGCTAAAAAGAAAGGTATAATTTCTTCTCAATCCTATTTTTTTTCTTAAAGACTAATACTGCCTTTTCTGGAATGTGCTTTGAGGCACAATGTATATAGCACTTTTTCCATCACTCAACTACTGAAAGTATAATAATGCACAGTGTTTATCAAGGTCCAGTACCAACGGTATCACTGGGGCATACTTAAAACCCAATTGCCTCTGTTACAGATCCATCATGATAGAAAATTACAGTGTTTGACAGAGCTCAACCCTGACATGGCCAAAACAAAGAAAATAGTGCACTGTGAGATTAGTGGAACACAGTGGTCATTTTAAGACCATTATCTAACAGAGCTTTATGGAGAACTGCCAAGACTGGGGGTTGGTAGAAATCAATGGAAAATTGCACGTTACTGGTGACTGTTAGTGTTAAAGCAAAAAACAAAACAAAAAAAACAACAAAACAAAACAAACAAACAAAATAAACTAAAGTAAAGCCAGCAAATACTACACCTGCCTGCCCCCCCCCCCCCCACCCCACACCCGAAAGAAAATCAACAAACAACAAACTAACAACAAAAAAGCGTCAAATGAAATCACGACGTGTGTACGTGATAATTAGTTAATCCTCTTCCTAACCAATCACAAAACAATCATTGAAAAATACTACAATTATGAATACATAGTATAAATTAAAGTAATTTTCGGAACCAAATGCCCTGAGTACATAATTCTTTTACAGTTTTCCGGGTCACTGTATTTTTCCCGTGTGGCGTTTATTATTCCCGTTTTCACCAATCTATTTCTATCAGAATTTTTTTTAAATGTCGACTGTATATCAAGACTACGTTTACATGGTGTTTAAATGTAGTTTTTCTTTCGATAGGCAAAAGCTACACCTCCTATTTTACGATGATTCTTCTTTTCTTGAATATTCGTCGTAAAACTTTTTTTTCATGTCATTTTATTTCAAAAACTAGGATAATACATAATTATGAATAATATATATATAAAAATTGATAGAACATCTTTGAGATGATAATGGAAACAGGTTTTTACTCCAACCATAGTCAATAGATGAAATCTTCTTTCGGAATCTTTGACTCCAGGTTACTGTCTACTGATTCTAATACAGTCATTGCGATAATGGGGCCCGTTGGGAAAACCAATACGATAGGTTAAAAACTCTCCACTAGTGCTCAAGTAAAGGTCCCTCTTAGACCTACGTGCACTATATGAGATAAAAAAAAATCCCGCGCATAAGGGTTATGGTTATGTCATCCATTACAGTCGTGTGAATCGCAAAGCGTTTAATAGACCTATCATCAGGGTACAACCAAAGCCTACGTTCATAAAGGCGACAGATTTTAAGTCACCGCATCGTAAGTTATAGGAATCAATCTATGTAATTTATGCAAAAATTCAGGTAGACGGCTTGGTCTCTACGCCGATAAGTACTCCAGGCGACAGGAAATTTTATAGGAATGATATTTTCATTCCTACTAGTCGATTCAGCAGGCATTTTGACCGTTTTCCGTCTCTTCGCTGAGTGACTTAACTCAATATGTCTGAACTGATCAACATTATTTTCACTGACCCGAGGAAGAATCATAAAAAAAAATTTGATTTGATTTTCAGCGATACAATATTCAGGGGTAAATCGAGCAGAAATTCATTATGTGAAGTATTTAAAAAATGCATATTCTTTGTTCTTTTCTTAGTGAGCCTGTGTGAAATTGAGAAATGTCCCGTTTCCTTGCTAGTGCGTATGAATGTGTGCATGTTTTTTTTTGCGCAGAATCAGTTATTTTTCTTTATTGGCGATAAACACCACCGGTTTATTTGGCGACAGATGAATTAATTCACCTACATGCCAAAATATGTTCGGTGGCTCTCTGTATGGGTCCAAAGAGTAGACCATTGGGTAGAAACTCTTTAC
>RQTK01001310.1:0-36610 GCA_003991915.1 Elysia chlorotica
TAATAATAATAATAATAATAATAATAATAATAATAACAATAATAATAATAATAACAATAATAATACTAATAATCATAATTGTATTCATATGCGCTTTCCACTAAGGTATCAAAGCGCTTTACATTATTAAAGATAAAAGCATATAAAAAACCTACATCTTAAACATAAATTATACACAATGCAATAGACGGGTGATAATTGGAATACATAGCAGCATACAAAAAACAACACATTAGCTAATGCGATCATGATGGTTGGATAATAATTCTAATTTGACAGATATTTTTTTTTTTAATGTTTTTAAATGTTTTCTAAAAAGGGACCCACTAGAGATTGATCTAATTGAAAGAGGTAGAGAGTTCCAAACAGTAGGGCCAGCTTTAGAAAAGGATCAATCTCAATATGATACAAGATTGGTCCTAGGAGTGTGCAAAAGATTTTTGTTTTCAGATTGTAACTGACATCCAGGACTGTACAGGGAAATAAGTTCTTTTATATAGGAGGGTGAGTTAACTTTTGCTTTAAAACAAAGAAGAGCAATTTTTTACTCAATTCTAGCCGAAACAGTGAGCCAATGAAGGGTTCTGAGCATATGAGTAGAACTGGTTTTGTCGTAGAAATCTAACCCCAATACAAGTCTGGCTGCTCTGTTTTGAACTCTCTGTAATTTAGGCATTCGACAACTAGGGAGACCAGCTAGCAAAGAATTGCAATAGTCTAGGCGTGATAGCACAAATGCACACACCACTGTTCATATTCAAGGTATTTCTTCATTTGATTAATCTTTTTATATAACATGTTGAATGATGCAGGGTAACATGTTGAATGATGCAGGGTAACATGTTGAATGATGCAGGGTAACATGTTGAATGATGCAGGGTAACATGTTGAATGATGCAGGGTAACATGTTGAATGATGCAGGGTAACATGTTGAATGATGCAGGGTAACATGTTGAATGATGCAGGGTAACATGTTAAATGTACAGCACGTTGATTGACGCAGTAAACTTGGTAAATAATGCAGGGTAACGTTTTCAATGAATTTCAACGAGATAAAAATATTTGTCAATAAAATTCAAAAAATGATTATTACTCTTTTTTCGAAGCAACAATGACAATGAAAAGTTAAGATCTCTTGCACGATTTATTTCAAAAAGATGTTCCTGCTTGTATAACCAAAACTTAAACCTCTAGACTCACTTTTGCATGCCTGTTATAAAATGAACTTAACTACCTGTTTAGAACAGGAAACTGAAACTCTGATACGTTTAGTTTTAATACATAATCTAACTTATTGCTTCATTAACCTTCAGGTCGAAATTTTTCACCTCCCTGGGAGCCGGGGGAGGCGACACAATGTCCGACTTTGGCTGAGGAACCGACAAACTGAGGGGATGATGTCTTTCCTTCATCAGAGGCTTCTGTCATAGCAATGGTATCAAGAAAAAAATAATCCTTCATTAGAGGCATCTGTCATAGCAATGGTATCAAGAAAAAAATAATCCTTCATTAGAGGCTTCTGTCATAGCAATGGTATCAAGAAAAAAATAATCCTTCATTAGAGGCTTCTGTCATAGCAATGGTATCAAGAAAAAAATAATCCTTCATTAGAGGCTTCTGTCATAGCAATGGTATCAAGAAAAAAATAATCCTTCATCAGAGGCATCTGTCATAGCAATGGTATCAAGAAAAAAATAATCCTTCAGAGGCTTCTGTCATAGCAATGGTATCAAGAAAAAAATAATCCTTCATTAGAGGCATCTGTCATAGCAATGGTATCAAGAAAAAAATAATCCTTCATTAGAGGCATCTGTCATAGCAATGGTATCAAGAAAAAATAATCCTTCATCAGAGGCTTCTGTCATAGCAATGGTATCAAGAAAAAAAATTATAATAATAATAATAATAAGTCATAGCAATGGTATCAAGAAAAAAATAATCCTTCATTAGAGGCATCTGTCATAGCAATGGTATCAAGAAAAAAATAATCCTTCATTAGATAATAATAATAATAATAATAATAATAACAATAATAATACTAATAATCATAATTGTATTCATATGCCGCTTTCCACTAAGGTATCAAAGCGCTTTACATTATTAAAGATAAAAGCATATAAAAAAACCTACATCTTAAACATAAATTATACACAATGCAATAGCGGGTGATAATTGGAATATATAGCAGCATACAAAAAACAACACATTAGCTAATGCGATCATGATGGTTGGATAATAATTCTAATTTGACAGATATTTTTTTTTTTAATGTTTTTAAATGTTTTCTAAAAAGGGACACACTAGAAATTGATCTAATAGAAAAAGGTAGAGAGATCCAAACAGTAAGACCAGATTTAGAAAAGGATCAATCTCAATAATAAGATACAAGATTGGTCCTAAGAGTGAACAAAAGAATATTGTTTAAAAAATAGTAACTGACATACAGGAATATAAAGGGAAATAAATTCTTTTATAAAAAGGAAGAAGAGTTAAAACATTAAACTTTAAAACAAAGAAAAGCAATTTAATACTCAATTCTAGCCGAAAAAGAAAAGACAATGAAGGGTACTGAGCAAATGAGTAGAACTGATTTTGTCGAAGAAATCTAAACCAAAAAAAAGTCTGGCAGCTCTGTTATGAACTCTCTGTAATTTAGGCATTCGACAACTAGGGAGACCAGCTAGCAAAGAATTGCAATAGTCTAGGCGTGATAGCACAAATGCACACACCACTGTTCATATTCAAGGTATTTCTTCATTTGATTAATCTTTTTAAGTTCGTAATTTAATATTTTAGTTATGTTGTTAATGTGGTCATCCATAGTAATAGAACTGTCGAGAATCACACCTAGATTTTTTGCGTTACGACAAACTTCAACTGTGCTTTCATCTACCAAAAAAAGGTTTAGATTAGGCACACTGTTTATATTGTGTCTTGACCCACAAAAAAGTACTTCAGTTTTGTTACCGAACAACCTTCTCTAGAATTTTCGAAATAAAAGGCAAGTTAGAAACTGGGCGATAGTTTTCCAAGTTCTCAGGGTCAAGGTGTTTTTTTCAATGGGGGTGTTACAAGCGCTTTTTTAAAAGAATTTGGGACAACTCCACAGTTTAAAGAGGTGTTAATGATGCTAGTTAAATGTGGCAACAGTGTGTCTAGACAGTGAATTAAAAGTTGGTAGGGATGGGATCAAGATTACATGACTTAGAGGGGGAAAATAAAATAATATTCTTTTACACCTACGGTGGATACTCTTTAGAAGGCATTGAACGATTGACCGTTAAATTGTATACAGAAAGCATCAAACTCAATAGCATCGTTAGAACATCGATCAATATTGTTTCTAACAATGGTGCCAGGAAAATAAGTAATCCTACATTGGAAGCTTCTGTCATAACAATGGTATCAAGAAAAAGGTTAATCAGAGGCTTCTGTCATAGTAATGATATCAAGAAAAAGGTAATTTTACCCAAGGCTTCTGTCATTTCAAGGGTATCAAGAAATAGGTAATCCATCAGAGGCTTCTGTCATAACAATGGTATCAAGAAAAAGGTAATCTTACCCAAGGCTTCTGTCATTTCAAGGGTATCAAGAAAAAGGTTAATCAGAGGCTTCTGTCATAACAATGATATCAAGAAAAAGGTTATCTTACCCAAGGCTTCTGTCATTACAAGGGCATTAAGAAAAAGGTATGGGAATGCGATTTATCTAAGATTTGTGCAACTTGATTGGACACAATGAGCCCTAGACTATCCTGCCACAGCAGGGTTCTATTTGTTTAATTGGTAGCATATGTACAGGATCTTCCTTGGGGCAGTAGGGGGCGTTATTTGACCACGTAGAGGGCTTTTCTCCCAGTAAGAATGCCCATTTCTATTGTGACTCACTCTGCCTGCTCTCAGTCTTCAATAATTAGTTTCGTCTACAGTAATTGCCCACCCCCCAAAGTACTCTAAAACAAGCCAATCAAAAATGAATGTGGGGGCACGCAGTGAGCCAGCAGTGAGCAAGCAGTGAGCAAGCAGTGAGCAACTAGTGAGCAAGCAGTGAGCAAGCAGTGAGCAACTAGTGAGCAAGCAGTGAGCAAGCAGTGAGCAAGCAGTGAGCAAGCAGTGAGCAACTAGTGAGCAAGCAGTGAGCAAGCAGTGAGCAAGCAGTGAGCAAGCAGTGAGCAAGCAGTGAGCAAGCAGTGAGCAAGCAGTGAGCAAGCAGTGAGCAAGCAGTGAGCAAGCAGTGAGCAAGCAGTGAGCAACTAGTGAGCACGCAGTGAGCAACTAGTGAGCAAGCAGTGAGCAGCTAGTGAGCAAGCAGTGAGCAAGCAGTGAGCAAGCAGTGAGCAAGCAGTGAGCAAGCAGTGAGCAAGCAGTGAGCAAGCAGTGAGCAAGCAGTGAGCAAGCAGTGAGCAAGCAGTGAGCAAGCAGTGAGCAAGCAGTGAGCAACTAGTGAGCAAGCAGTGAGCACGCAGTGAGCACGCAGTGAGCACGCAGTGAGCACGCAGTGAGCAAGCAGTGAGCACGCAGTGAGCACGCAGTGAGCACGAAGTGAGCACGCCTGTCCCGACTCTTACAATCCTCTTCTGCATGCGGAGCTGTTTGCTGGGCGGCGACGCGTCTCCAAAGTTCTCTTTGTTCTTGTAGACTTTGGGATCAGAGCTGGACTGTTTTGGCTGGTACTTCACATTCTCAGCAAATTTTTCTTGTTGACCTATTGATGAATGAGGATAAAACTTGCATTTGATAGAATTCCCAATGGGCGGAATCTGCCAAAGCCAGTAGGCCTAAAAAATAAAAGTGTAAAATGTCTTACGATGCCAAAAAAGTAAAAGTGAAGAATAAAATAAAAGAGGGCAATTTATGTTTTTTACTCAATAACAGCACCAGTAACAACAAGAAGATTATACTTGCAAGTCTCCAAGAAATCAATAACATTTGCCCACAGACTTTGATCATGAGGTTGTGAGATTTGAAATTTGACAGCCTTTGGATTGGCATTGATGATAATTATCCTTACAAAGGTCCATCTTTCAATTCTTTACTAATGAGCTGATGTATAACAGAAAGGTAAAGTTCGTACGAAATAGCAGCGTACAAATAACTTTAGTTTCTTTCACATAGCATATCTCACTATCTATGAGATTAAAAAGAAAAAGAAAACCACATAATATCAACATCGTGTGGCAGTTCAAATGCTGGGTTTTTTCCCACCTTTATTAAAGTTTTATTGAACTGGATAAAGCTCTTGCTTATACAGTTGGACCCGCTTAATCAGAAAATCTCAGGGAAAGGCATGTTGGCTGTGTACATTTAACACATATACAGCCCTTTTATACGAAATATCTATAGCTTTGGATAGTGAAAGGAAGGGGGGGGGGAAGAAGAAGAGATAAAGACAGGGGGGTGAGAAGAAGAAAAAGAAGAGGACAAAAACAAAAAGAAGAGGAGGAAGAAGAACTAGAACAAACAAAAAAAAGAAGAAGAAGAGGTAAAGTAGGAAACTTGTTTTTTTATGGCCATCTTTTTCATTCAGAGTTCAGCAATGAATGAAATGCCCAAATTCAAGAATCGCATTTATACACACACAGCTACATCTATACACATTTAGCAGCCTTATTAGGCAAACAAAACATGTTCGATCTGTTAATCTAACCCTTATATTGTCACAGTTTGCGACTATCTTCCTAAGTCCAGAAACAGACTTCATGTGTCATATATGCGCATTTTTTAAGAAAAAAAAGTCAAACAATCATCCAATAGTGATGTGTGAAATGTTTTCCCCACTTAACCGGGTAATACTTCCCCATGACTTTATGTAGAAAAAATTCTCTTCCCGGGATCTGTCCCGACACAGCTTACTTACCTAGAAGTGTAAAGTCTGGCCCCACATGGCTTACTTACCTAGCAGTGTAAAGTCTGGCCCCACACAGCTTACTTACCTAGCAGTGTAAAGTCTAGCCCCACATGGCTGACTTACCTAGCAGTGTAATGTCTGGCCCCACACAGCTGACTTACCTAGCAGTGTAAAGTCTGGCCCCACACAGCTTACTTACCTAGCAGTGTAAAGTCTGGCCCCACACAGCTGACTTACCTAGCAGTGTAAAGTCTGGCCCCACACAGCTTACTTACCTAGCAGTGTAAAGTCTGGCCCCACATGGCTTACTTACCTAGCAGTGTAAAGTCTGGCCCCACACAGCTTACTTACCTAGCAGTGTAAAGTCTGGCCCCACATGGCTTACTTACCTAGCAGTGTAAAGTCTGGCCCCACATGGCTTACTTACCTAGCAGTGTAAAGTCTGGCCCCACATGGCTTACTTACCTAGCAGTGTAAATTCTGGCCTGTTGGATGGTCCACTGAAATAATTTGTGGAGAGGGAAGTCGCTGGCCCACCTAGACGTTTCTTGTGCTGGAGCGGTGGCTCTACCGATGTGTCTAACAAAACGGAAAGGAATTTGAATATATATGTTCCTCATTATTACTATGTTAGATTCCCTTGGATCATACATGACATTAAAATAAATATGTTAAGGCCGGCACTTATTTTTATAAACAACTTCATGATCAACCTTGAGAACACTTGTATTTTAATTTATGATGTAAAGGAAACGAAAACAAATTTTTTATAAGTATTAAATGATATATTACTACTAGCAATGGCCTTTACCTTTGTTAACAATTATTTGTATGCACCTGTACTATTATGATGGATAATATAAGGATAACAAAAACCACTACATTACATTGGTGCTGAAGGTGTGTCGATAACAAGACTTAAAATTATTGTTAGTTAAATGCATCATTTTCTGCGATTGACAATTACACTTTTTTTTTTAAAGGGTTGTGCAATGAAAACATTTCCATCAATTTAAAGCTACCTTGTAAGATAAGCAACAATGGCTAAGCAATGAATTGTTCAAATCTAAATCAAATATTATGTGGCTTATCTAGATTCATTTTTTAAAAGTTGATTGTCAAGAGAATGCTGTGTTTTTCTATCAATAGTGATTTCACTTATCCTGCAGATCTCTGTCACTGCTTCTACCTCTTTTGCAATTTTATATCAGAGAACATGTACCAACAACCCTACGTACGAATAAGAAGAGAATTTTTTTTTAATTGTGTAAGCCTTAAACATAATTATGTGTTCATAACTAATTTTTCAGCATTTAAGTTTATTACTCCTTTAAAAAGTATTCTCTGTTGAATGTTTTAAAAAAAATATATACAAAAATTATGGATACAAAATTTAAGTTTGCAAGGCAACATCAAGAATAGGTAATAATAAAGTGCACTTAAAAAAAAAAATCTTAGGTGGAGAAAAATGTGGAAAATGTTAATTGGGCTATGCTAAAACTAATCACAAATCTAAAGGTTGAGGTTGAAGATATTTGAAATGTTAATGAAGGTAGCCAAAAGTGTTAAGAAGAACTGCCAACACAAAGCACAAGGAGTTAAAACAGCACAGAGCTAATCTATAATAGACAGGAACATTAACAAATTATTGAAAAAGCATTAAAGATTGACTTTTACTCACTCTTAAATTTCATGTTCCGAAGACATTGACAAATTGTCCTTACAACTTGAATTGCATTTCACCATCAGGGTAATTTCTATATGTTACTTACCATCATACGTTTAAATACACTGCATAGTTAAGTAGGTTTTCTGTTAAAGCCAGAGCATAGTACGTCATGCGCATTTATTTTACACTGAGAATACATCAGTCAAATCTTTCGAAAATCTCTGTGCAGTTCAAGTAACATTGTTGGTCATGAAATTAAAGGAATTTGGTGGGCATTGCAATTTCATTTTAGTAGACTGTGGGAAGTGTGTGTGTTTTGCCAGGAACAACCGTAAAGCAAACTTTGAATGCATAGTTAGATCTACCTATCCGTCTTGATTCTACACCAGCTGAGACTTGATTATTTGATTCAAGGCTCTGTGAGTGACCAAATTTCCCACGATACTCAGACATTGTTCTGTCGAAGTGAAGAAAACATCATGGCATACTAGTCAACATGAACATTTCTCTCTCTACCTCAAGTGTCATGAGATTTAAAACCATTTTTTCTGTTTGCACCTGTTAATTTTATGGTATACATTAAAAAAATAGAATGGATCAAAAGCAATAATTAAATCAGTTTGTTCACATGCGAAACCATGATGGTTTACTTGCAAACCTCAATAACATAACAAAAAACTTAGACTGCACAGTTTCTTTGGGCCTGAAGTTAAAACCATCCCTATAGGTTATTTTCTAAGGTAGGGGAAGAGCATTAAGGGGAGAAAAATTTCATGAATTTTTCGGGTGGGGAATATTCCTCTAAGCAGTAGGGAAGCTTCTATATATTTAGCAATAACATAATCACAGCTCATCAGCCTGTGAATTTCTCATGCTGTTTGCAAAACTAAGGATGGGTAAATCAAAATAAGTTGGCTTGAATATTAGACTCTACATTGAGACAGCAGAAAATTCAAAGAAATTTGAAAAGAATAATGAAACTGAATGTTTAACAAATTTTAAATTTGCTCATAGTTCTACTGTACACTTTATTTCAACTGAATAAAAGTGCATCATTGTTTGGTCAGTGTAAGTGAAACTTGAAATGGATAATAACTGATTTGATATCTTAAAAATAAATCATAAAGTTTGTCTCGGCATATTTTCAATGTGTTCGCTAGATGTTGATAAGGACTATGTTTGGAGCAAAGCATTTCTGGATGCAAATTTTTTTACTTGGAGATGAAAACAAAATGACAATGACCCATGCAATAATACATTAGTTGCAATATCTTTTTTAAAAGTGGGAAGAGAATCTTGTGGAAGGAAGCACACAAAGCCACTGAGAATGATAGAGAGCTAACAATTATCAGTATAATGTAAAAGATAGGCCCAGAAATACTCTTAACAAAAAAACGCCCAAAGCAACATTTAAGCGACTGTACAGACGAAGGGTTTTTTCGTTGGAATTATTTCTGTTCAGACGACGTGTAGTTTTCGCAGATTCAAATACAAAAGCAAATGCATGTGTATTTCACATGTATCTGACTCCCATGTGTATATTTGAGTGGATATGTATCGGTTAGAAGAAGCTCAAGCAAAACCATCAATAATTAACAAGGTGAGGAAAAGGCAAACAACATTCTTTGGCCACATGATGAGAAGAGAGGGACTAGAACATCTAGTGACAACAGGAATGATTGATGGGAAACGCAGTCCAGGAAGGCAAAGAGAAAAAATGGCAGACGGGATGAAGGAGTGGCTACAAATATCAAAGGTTACAGAGATGATGAAACTAACCAGAGAAAGAGAGATATGGAGGGACATGATCACCAACGCTATGAGGCATGGCACTTGATGATGATGATGATGTATCGGTTGTCACATGGTCTTGGCCAAGATGGCACAATGTGACAATGTACTGAATGGGTGAATGAAGTAAACACCGCCTGCTTCAGCTTACAGTGATTAAAGCTCGTGGATCATGCAATAATTGTAAATGTATGCTGATTCTACGATTGCTTCCCCTAACGTAGATACACACACCTAGAAATCTTGATTCTGGTTTATTTGAATCATACAAGAATAAAAATTTAGATTTAGATTTAGCTAAAAATGGAATCCAATTCTGACCTGATGTGATCTTCTGAAGCGCCCCCAATGACTATACACTACATATTGTTTCGGCTACATTAGATCTAAGCGTACAGATCGAGTAGTTTTATAAAATAAGCTAACTTAGTTTATAATACCTATACTAAGATATGGATTCTATTTTTCTTTAATCATTTCGCTAGGTTAAGCTTTGCTCACAACTTTTGATCTAGGCCTAGCTAGCATTTGTGAATGGGATTTATTTAAAAAAACATTTTGTAACAATTTAAGTATACAACAAAAACTAATAGAGGTTAGAACAGAATAAAGAAGCATATTTTATCCAGAAATTATATATTTTTCATTTTTTAAGACGCATTTGAAATTTTGAATCAAGCATCATTCAAGATGTAGGTCCAACTGCAGCTCAAGTAACCAAGCTGTAGGCCTTGCTGTGAAAAATACACAACGAATATACACACGCGAATCAGACTGGTGTGAACACTCTGGTTTGGTAAATGCCGAAAACAGAGTGAAAAATACACATGGTCTGAAAGCTCTGGACCCATGTGTATTTTTGACTCGGATATACACATGCAAATTTGGTGAGCAGAGTGGTGTGAACAGAAAAAAAAAAGATACATATTGAAAATACAGGCGGAAAACAGACTGGTGTGTACAGTCACTAAGGGAACATAGCATGTCTGTAGACAATACTTATGGAAAAAATCAGTGCATCCTCACATACCTTGGCCTCAGTATTATTTATAATTTAAATGAAATTTTTTAGACACAGATGAGATATTGTTAAAATTAAGCTTCTCCCAATTTTATTCAATTTAACAAGACAAATTCCATTCAAACTCTTCAAAAAATCCTTAAATTTCTATGTGGAAGAAATTATGGACATGTGAGATTTCACTTTGTAATGCCTTGAGACGATATTTATATTAGTTCAGAAAAGAGTGGTAAGTTACGAGCAACAGCACACATGATATATTTAGAAGATTGAGGCAAAAACATATGGCAGTGTATACAGATAAGCTAGGAGCAAGTATTTACACACAGATATGGCAGTGTATACAGATAAGCTAGGAGCAAGCATTTACACACAGATTTTAACAGAAGGTTTCCCTGCTGGGTCCAACATCTGCTCTGGCTCAGGGGAAAAACTTTGGCTTTTGAAAGAATCAAACCATTTGTATTTGGTGTCATACTCGGATGAGCCCTGAAACACAACACATCTTGGGCTTAATTTTGAGGTCATTGTAAACATTTACTGCTGATATGTAATTTGGCATCTTTTGTTTTAATAGCCAACTTGGCATATCATTATCAGTTATGTTTTACAAAAAAAAAAGATGGCTTCCTACCTGACTTAGCACATGTTTTATGTTAAGCATTGACTTGTTGTTTGTTTGTCGTCTACATCAATAAGACCACACTAAACGGCATATAAACATGGTGGCAGCGGTGCTAAGATCATTTACCACAAGTCTCCAGCTGGTATAATTAACAGATCTAGTTTAAAGTGTCAATTCAATCACCCAAAACATAGATCTAGATCCTAGATTCTAGCAGAAGAGACCATTCTCTGTCCCACTTCCTGTCACTGTTACTAGTACTTGGGAAGTGAACATTGGAAGTTGGACATTAATAGATCTAGATATCTACAGAGTTATTTAACCTATCAAGAAATAGATCTAGACTTTTTTTTTCTATCAGAAGCCATTCCTAGAATCTGTCACGAATTGATGACAATGGCAACAAGCAGTGATTTCAAGAACTTGATACCTGTTCCTAGTCCTCTTGAACTGCAAGGGAATATGTCAACAAATTGGCAGAAATTTCACAGACAATGGTCAAACTATGAGATAGCCACTAAGCTCGCTGAGCAAGATAAGAAAATCAGAATAGCAACACTATTGACTATTCTCAGTCATTGGATCCGATGCGATGGATTGATATGATGGTTTCGGGATGGCGACAGATGCAGATCTTGATGCTATCATAGCAGCATTTGAATCTTTCTGCAAAGGCAGAACCAACGAAACATATGAACGTTTCACATTCAACCTGAGACGCCAAGGACTGAGGAGATGAATCATTTGATCAATACCTGTCAACACTTCGAAAGTTGGTAAAAACATGCAATTACCAAATTTTGGAAGAAAGTATTCTTCGAGACAGATTAGTGATGGGCATCAAATCAGAAAATACAAGGAAGAAATTACTACAAACAGCTGATTTGTCCCTTCAAAAAGCCATTGATATATGTCGCACAGACGAAACTGCGGTGAAACAGTTAAAAGAAATCACTCCAAAACCATCGACTGATATAAACAGAGTGCAACTAAAAAAGCACCAGAAACAATTCGAAGGTAAAAACAATCCGAAAGAAGTTCAAGGCTCGAAATCAAGGACATACAAAACAGAAATAAAGAACTGCAAATTCTGTGGCAAAAACCATGAAGCAACTAAACAGAAATGCTTTGCTTTCGGCAAAGAATGCAAGAAGTGCAAGAAGAAAAACCATTTTGCAAGCCAATGTCGATCACGACTACATAATGTTGAATATGATTATGACAGTGATGATACTGACGATGATGATGCATACCTCCTGAATGTATCCAGCAAAAGGAAGGACTGTGTAAAAGCCCTCTTAAAGGTTAACAAACAACCAATAAAATTCCTTGTCGATACAGGTGCAAGCATCAACACTATCAGCAAGAAATGGGTCAATAAAACTGACATAAAGCCAACAAAAATTAAGAAATTGACCATGTGGAACAAATCAACATCAAAACCACTTGGTGAGGTGACTTATAAAACGCAGAATCCCAAGAATGGACAGATAGCGAACATCACCTATACTGTTGTTGATGATAATCTTACCTGTTTGTTAGGCTTAGAAGCAACACAGATTTTTTATCTCATTGAATTGAAGGAGCACAACTTCATATCGCAGGTGCAAACTCAGGTTTCTCAGAATAGTGGACTTGGTACAACAAGCCTAAAGGTTGATCCCGAGGTATCACCCAGGATACTTCCATGCAGAAAAGTGCCAATTGCTCTTCGTGAGAAAGTCAAATCCAAACTTGATGACCTTATCAGTCGCGGTATCCTCATACCTGAAACAGAACCTACTGAATGGGTGAGTCAGATGACAGTGGTTGAGAAACCAAACAAAGACATCAGAATCTGCATAGATCCTCAACCATTGAACCAGGCACTGATGCGGGAACATTTCAAACTACCCACCCTGGAGGACATCACACCAGACCTGCATAAAGCAAGACTTTTCAGTAAGCTAGATATAGAAGAAGCCTACTGGCATGTACAATTAGATAAAAGATCATCTAAATTAACAACAATTAACAACAATGATCACGCCATGGGGACGAATGAGATGGACTCGCCTACCTTTTGGATTAAAAGTCAGCAGCGAAATCTTTCAACAAAGACTCGTCCAAGCATTACAAGGTCTACCTTGTTGTCAGAATGTTGCGGACGACATACTTATTTATGGAAAAGGTGAGAACAATGCAATAGCTGAAAGAAATCATGACGAAAATCTCCAGAAACTGCAACAGCGTTGCAAAGAAAAGAACATCAAACTCAATGAGAAGAAAAGCGAATACAAGAAAAAGGAACTGAAATTCCATGGTCATATCATCTCAACATCAGGGATGAAACCGGATCCTGAAAAAGTTATAGAAGACATGCCAACATGTTTTATGTTAAGCATTAACTTGTTGTTTGTTTGTCGTCTATATTCAATAAGACCATACTAAAAGTTATGTTTTACATTAATAAAGATGGCTTCCTACCTGACTTAGCACATGTTTTATGTTAAGCATAAAAATGTTGTTTGTTTGTCGTCTACATCAATAAGACCAAACTAAAAAGCATATAAACATGGTGGCAGCGGTGCTAAGATCATATACCACAAGTCTCCAGCTGGTATAATTAACAGATCTAGTTAAAAGTGTCAATTCAATCACCAAAAACATAGATCTAGATAATAGATTCTAGCAGAAGAGACCAATCTAAGTCCCACTACATGTCACTGTTAAAAATAATTAGGAAGAGAACATTGGAAGTTAGACATAAATAGATCTAGAAATACTACAAAGTTATTTAACCAATCAAGAAATAGATCTAGAAATTATTTTTCTATCAGAAGCCATTACTAGAAACAGTCACAAATTGATGACAATGGCAACAAGAAATGATTTAAAAAACATGATACCTGTTCATAGTCATCTTGAACTGCAAGAGAAAATGACAACAAATTGGCAAAAATTTCACAGACAATGGTCAAACTATGAGATAGCCACTAAGCTAACTGAGAAAGATAAGAAAATAAGAATAGCAACACTATTAACTAAACAAAGTCAATGGATCCAATGCGATGGATTAATATGATGGATTCGGGATGGCGACAGATGCAGATCTTGATGATAAAATAGAAGCATTTGAATCTTTCTGCAAAGGCAGAACAAACGAAACATATGAACGATTCACATTCAACACTAAGAAGCCAAGGAAAGAAGAAATAAATTTGATCAATACCTGTCAACACTTCGAAAGTTAGTAAAAACATGCAATTACCAAACTTTGGAAGAAAGTATTCTTCGAGACAGATTAGTGATGGGCATCAAATCAGAAAATACAAGGAAGAAATTACTACAAACAGCTGATTTGTCCCTTCAAAAAGCCATTGATATATGTCGCACAGACGAAACTGCAGTGAAACAGTTAAAAGAAATCACTCCAAAACCATCCTCATACCTGAAACAGAACCTACTGAATGGGTGATTCAGATGACAGTGGTTGAGAAACCAAACAAAGACATCAGAATCTGCATAGATCCTCAACCATTGAACCAGGCACTGATGCGGGAACATTTCAAACTACCCACCCTGGAGGACATCACACCAGACCTGCATAAAGCAAGACTTTTCAGAAAGCTAGATATAGAAGAAGCCTACTGGCATGTACAATTAGATAAAAGATCATCTAAATTAACAACAATGATCACGCCATGGGGACGAATGAGATGGACTCGCCTACCTTTTGGATTAAAAGTCAGCAGCGAAATCTTTCAACAAAGACTCGCCCACGCATTACAAGGTCTACCTTGTCAGAATGTTGCGGACGACATACCCATCTATGGAAAAGGTGAGAGCAACGCAATAGCTGAAAGAAATCATGACGAAAATATCCAGAAACTGCAACAGCGTTGCAAAGAAAAGAACATCAAACTCAATGAGAAGAAAAGCGAATACAAGAAAAAGGAACTGAAATTCCATGGTCATATCATCTCAACATCAGGGATGAAACCGGATCCTGAAAAAGTTATAGAAGACATGCCAACATGTTTTATGTTAAGCATTAACTTGTTGTTTGTTTGTCGTCTATATTCAATAAGACCATACTAAACAGCATATTAACATTTACTTAGCCCTGAAACACATCTTGAGCTTAATTTTGAGGACAATGGAATTGGAAACATTAAGGCCAGAGCCAGACTGCCACTGGTGGCTAGCGTGGGGCTATGAGTATGACTGGACTGGTGCTTCCATATGAAACCTTGTTTTACTTATTTCTGCAGTCAGAACAATGCTAAAAAAAATAAAAGTTTTTCACACAAAAGCCCCAACCCAACCCCAGCCACCAGCGGCAGTCTGGCTCAGGCCTTACTTAGCAATTAAACACAACACATCTTTCGCTTATTTTTAGGTCATTGAATTTAATTAGGACCTTTAGCAAATTGGTTAGAATTAGACACATTCTCGTTGGATAAAAAAAAAAAAGATCTCAAGAGCTGCTAGCAGAGATTTTTGTTGTAAAACAATACACCTTACCCAGTGCAGTCCTGCCTCTGTTTAAACACATGAACTATATTTGACACCAGAGGCAAGACTATTCTCAAGTTCTGTATTTTATACATGTTTAAAATTCTCTCCCTCTTTCACACATGGGTGCTCAGTCAAGAAAAATAAATCAAAGACGCTGCTTTAGAGAACGAACTTTGAATGTGACCAGTTGCTGCTTTACAGGATCAATATAGACAAATTCGCAGGTCTACACTAAATCCAAACTTTTAACTAATGTCTTCTTATGTGCACACATGATACTTATTTACACAATCTTCAAAGACATGTGAAGCACACAAATTAAATGGGAGAGCAAGGGTGTAAGTCAGTGCATGCAGACCATTTACAAAGGATGGTGGTTGGAGAAGAGTAGCAACAAATCCATGGGCAGATGCTTTGAAATTTAAAGCCATTTGGCTGAAAAATGCTGTATCTGTGAAAAACCTTCAAATTTCCACAATAGAAGAAAGAAAAATCAATCTTGTTAGTTGTTGCAACTTTATATACTCTATGTAATTACGTGTCTGTGACATATTTCCGACATTCTTGACAATTGACTTAGTATTTTTGTACAGTTTTCACTGCAACACTTGAAAAAACAAAAAAACTAGGATGCAAAAATGATTCATTTGATGTATTATATAAAGAAGTAGTCTTTTTTTATCATAATTGAACAACAACAACAACAAAAACCTGATTGAATAAAAATAAAATGTAGCCTACACAGCCTGATCATTGAGCTAAAATTGAGCATGTCTCTTTTTTTCTTTCTTTACAAATATTATAATAAATTTAAAGTTCACAAAATACATTCAAATAATTATTACTATGTTTGACGTTAAATCATGTTAACGGCATGTTGTGAGTGTTATGTTTAAGTCAGTGAGTTAAAGCAAGGTTAGCATCCCGGCTCAAGTGACCATACCAGTGTGATCCCTTCAGATAATTGTCCTGGCTTGCCACAGACTAGGATGCCAGCAAACTAAGTTCTCTGCGGCTTAATCATGTGGCACTTTGACATCCATGATTCAATTTCACATGTTATGTCAACATAACGGGACAATGAAGCTTTTTTAAAGATTGTGCTGTCAGCATTTCACCTGTCGTTGGCCATGCCAACCTTTACTGTAAAGCAAAATGGCAAAATCAACCAATGCCAATGATGCTTGAAAATTCCACATGCACAATATATAAGTATACATTTGCAACCACTAGAAGGGCTTTCAAAAAAGAAAAAGTGATGCCAGCCACAGCCTTTTAATTTTATATTATAATGATAAAGATAGAAATGCTCCTATTTTCCACTCTCACTTCTTGAACAAAAACAAAACAAAACATTTACACACTTTTGCAATAAAATTGGTAAAGATATCTCTATCTTGCTAATACTAATAGAGCGATATGGGGCCTAGATCTAAATCTAGTTCTTCCTGACATTTTTGTTTTCTTAAAAAGTTTAGAAAGTTGGCCTAAACTAAAGAATCCCCATCCACACGGGAATCTAAAATGTTGTGAATTGCAAAGTGATCTACCTATTCATTTTTCATAATGTCTAGATCTAGTCTAGATCTGGATCTACATTTATTCATGAGGATGTGTTTGAACACGAATTCTAGCCTTTTTAGATCAGTAATGCATCCGTTGATTATGCTGAAGTAAAGCTTAAAAGTTAAAAAAAAATGATTAAAATTGTCATGAAGATATTTTAAACAATCAACCGTTTCCAACTACTCACTTTGAAATGCACAGGCATTATAGATTTACAACGTCTTTTTTTTTTTATGAACAGAAATGTTGCTGTGTATATATCTAGATCTATGTCTATCTACAAGTTATTTCAAGATTCAGGAGAATTGAAATCAGGAAGTACGATTTTGGCGTCTACCGCGACGCACATGCGCACTTAACATAAAGGAAAGTCGTATTGAACGTTTCATATCGGGACATAACAAAACATCTATACAATGTAGGTGCGAAATGTATAACTTACTATTTTGTCGGTAGGAAAAGACATAGACCACTGGAAACGTGTAATATAGTAGTAAAAGTCACATTATTTTAGTTTTCAGGACAAATCTGACAGTAGTCTCAATAAAGTGCAGCCCTCTCTTTGTATCATACAAATGCATCTCTTTTCCGTTATGTATTATTATTATGTGAATGCAAGACCAAAGTCCTCAAGGGCCTCCCCAGAGTGATGCTGTTCGCAGACGATACTACTCTGGCTGCACATTCCCAGGGAGCTCTTCAGCGACTCAGCGATCGGTTCGCTCGTGCATGCGATGAGTTTAGACTGACAATACAACTAACATCATGGGCCAAGACGTCAGCAGCATCCCCTGCCTATCAATTTACAATCATACTTTGGGGGTAGTGGGGGACTTCGCCTACCTGGGCTCCACTATATCCAGGAAGCTCTCATTGGACACTGAGCTGTACACCCCTGTCGGCAAGGCACCAACAGTAATGGCCGGTCTAATCAAAAACTTGGGGAGCAAAATCATGCTGACCACAAACAACAAGATGAAAGTGTACCAGGCTCGCATCCTAGGCACGCTCCTAATACCAAGAGGGTCAACTCTATGCCTTACACCTACGAAATCTCAGATAAATTTTTGGCATCACCTCACAGGATCACGTCCCAAACATTGACCTTGAATCCACGGCTGCTGGCCGAGACGCCTGGCGGCCCACAGTAAAGAGTGAAATGCAGTTGCGTGGAAACAGAAGAGAAGACCAACGGGAGACAAAAAGACTGCACAGGCGCCAGAGGGCAGCATCAATTGCAGTACCGGGAAAGGCTGACGCCGATTCCCCTGCGGAAACTGTAGGAGAATCTGTCGCACGCCACCCTGACCAACTCGCCAGGGCTACCCAGAGTTCACCTGGCGGCCGTCAGCCAAACCCAGGAGTCTGTCTGGCGGCCGCCAAAAGCACTCTCGGGTATCTGTGGCAGCCGCCAGGAACACTATATCTACGCGAAACCGACTCGGACTTTTTTGTTGAGCCAGTAAAGGTGGAGGGTAATCTAGGCAGCGTAGTTGGTGTAGTTGGGTGAGTTAGTAAACGCAAGGGGCACAGTGCCAAGTGTCATCAAAGATTTCACCATAGTCAACTACCTTTGCTTAAATGTTTCGGCATCTATCTATCTATCTATCTATCTATCTATCTATCTATCTATCTATCTATCTATCTATCTATCTATCTATCTATCTATTTATCTATCTACCGATCTCTCTCTATAAAAAAAAAAGTTTTCCTTTAAAAAGAATTGGCTTACAGACTATTCCAATGCATTAGACATGTATGAACGAAAACTACAGCTAGTCTAGACTTATATGTTGGATTCATATGTCGTTATTCTAAGAAGCTCTAACTCACCACTGACTTTTTAAACATAAAACACTGAGCCATTCATGAAATAAAATGAATATTCAATCTCATCATGACCACTTGAAGTACGCATTATGCACCCAATTATAACTCAATCAAATTTTGATGGCTTCATTGGTTAGGCTCAATTTTGCTATCGGTTAAATTTCCACAGCTGACATTCTGGAAATGGTAACATTCTAAAGTTTGTGCTTATGCGTTCTATCACCCACTGAGCCGGTAGAAACAGGCGACTCTCCTGCTGATTTTGACTGCTTAACGCATTTTATAGATGCTATGAGTATGACAATTATTTCTTTCAACAGCTTAGCTATATTTTATCCAGGTCTAGATGTTGGAAGATCTAGCTTCAGTTTTAAAGACTCTTTACCTGGGTGTGGAACAACAGCGTTCATAATAAATTGTGGTGTTTTGCTTAGTGGAAATCGTAACTGATAAGCTTAAATTGATGGTTTTACGACGCTCGCGTAAAGATAAGTTAAGCTAGGCTAAGCTGATCGACACACCCCAAACACTGAACTCACACACACACAAACATACACACTTTGTTGCTGATTCGGCTACATTAAATCTAGGCTTATATATCATGGACATTATGTAATTTTCATTAATAATAACGCACATGATTAATCTAGACCTTTTGCGGCAGTTAACGACACGAATTTACTCGAATACAATTATCCACACAAAAAACAACTTAATACCATGTAGTGTTTAATGTATCGAATAAATTTAAGAGAGACTCTGTATAAAAACGTATCGCTTTATTGTTTTATTAGACGCATTTTACGAATAGAGTTGAGTTAATTAAATTGGCCCATTTGTTGCTTTTATGGCGCGCTGAGATACAGAAACAACAACGCGCTGATTGGCTACGTTATTGTTTATAAAGTTTTTCGAACTTAGAGATTAAGAAAAACTAAATGGTACCAGTTGCACGAACTTAGCCCGCTGAGAACTCTTTACGATAACATTTACTACGTGTAATTAGAATGTTTATTGCATGAGTAACAAATCTGCAGTGGATTGGGCCGAGCGCCAAGCCCTAGCTAGGCCAGGCGACGCCGACGCCACTGCACAAATGTTGTACTTGGCTATTCCGTATGTTTATTATTGTAAAGTATGTAATTTCTGATCGTTCACTTTAATTGAATCGTGTGTTTTGCTGTATTTATGGCTGTGTCGTCTAGAATGTCATAATATAAATTACAGTAAAATAAAGCTGAAAACTGAAAACCTCAAATTCCCTTTGAGTAAAATACCTTTAGATAACTGAAAATGTATACCAGAACATCTTTTTTTTAAAGTTGTGCATACGTCTTAAGCTTTCACTGCCATAATAATGCATCGCAACTAAAAGAAACTCAATTTAGACGATCCAGAATCCGTGAAAACCGCAACTCTGCCAATATTTTGTTACCTTAGATCTAGCTTTAAGTCCCCCCCCCCCCCCACCCACACAAAAAAAACAGTTCCCCCCCCCCCCGCTAGATCTACCAAAAAATTAGTCATTTTCGCGTAGATAGAGTGTTTCTGGCGGCCGCCAGGTGGACTCTGAGTATCGTTAGTCGTCTGTGTGGCGTGCTACACCGGTGTATTATTGCATGCATATCTTCTTCTGTCAACCAATATGTTTGAACCCCAGTCTCTCTCAGTAGTATAAATATCTTACTCCATGCATACCTTCTTCTGTCAACCAGTCTGTTTTAACCTCAGGTTCTCTCATTACTATAAATATCTTACTCCATGTATTATCTTCTTCTCTCAACCAGTCTCCTAATCCCACAGTCACAAATCTTTTTCCTCTGATAATTAATAGTAATACCTTGCCCTCGTTAATATGAATAAATCAATGACTATTTGCCTCCACATGCAGATCATATTTTCGGTAACAGTTCTCATCTGTAACATCTTTGGAGTTGGATCTGCTCCCCCCATCTCCTATCCTCATGAAACAATGTGCTCAAAAGGTTTTGTCTACATTTAATTGCCATAACATACTACAAACTTAGTACTGCAGTGTACAATGTAACCTATTTATAACGTGCCTACTTGGAACAGTGCACATTGGCGTACGGCTTAGAGAAGACAACTTGAATTTAACACTGCTAAAACTTAAACAGTTTGTTTGATTTCTCATGTTTTCCCCTGAAAATACTTTTTGTTAGAATTTCAATCTTTTTAAACCTAAGGTACACGTGTAATATTTTCAATTTAAAATCATTCATCAACTTTTCAAACCATTCTCAACAGTTGTAAATGACAAAAGACGGACCCAGAGACTGTGTGCTATTGTTCAGTGCGTTTATTGTGACAAGCAACAAAACCTCTCCTTTATTGCAGTGAAAAATGCTTTTTAAAGTTTAAAATATGGTGTAAAAGCCTGTATTATATAAAAATATTTACATGATATCAAAATATTATTATAATTAGGTATATGATAACAACATTTCATGAACCAGATTTACCATTATTGATTTACAACGCTTTTGTCCCACAAGCATTTTCAAATCCTGACCCGCCCCCTTTTGAAATATGTTCAGAGACACAGCAAATTTGTCCTTTTCATGTCAGTGCTAACAAAACTCAGGGAGAACAGCATATTCGCGCCCTTCTAGTTTCTACGATCATGTTAATGCCAATCATTATGAAAGATACCCAGTACCTGTAGATAATATTATTAATAGAGCACAATTTGTAAGAACAAGTCACAAGGCTTGTGAGCAACATATTGCAGGGCAGAATTCATTTTAGCCTTATTATTCTTTTGGAATCATTAACAAATAAAACGTGAACACATTCTTTTTCCTATCAACAAAAAGGTTTAAATAGAAAAGCACAAGCCGTGATAAAAAAAACAAAAACAAACAAAGAAAAAACAAAGAAAACATAAAAGAAAACTGAAAAATGTTGAAGTTTCCTTTGCTTCCATTGGTGAGACACAATATTAACGTAGTTTTCTCTAATATTTAATAGGAGCTTAATCACTGAAGTGACCTAGTTAAACTACCAAAAGTTCTATAAGATAAGGATGTAAACATTGCATATCTCAAAGCTCTATAGACACTCATTTTTCAGTTTTCTTTTATGTTTTCTTTGTTTTTTCTTTGTTTGTTTTTGTTTTTTTTACCACGGCTTGTGCTTTTCTATTTAAACCTTTTTGTTGATAGGAAAAAGAATGTGTTCACGTTTTATTTGTTAATGATTCCAAAAGAATAATAAGGCTAAAATGAATTCTGCCCTGCAATATGTTGCTCACAAGCCTTGTGACTTGTTCTTACAAATTGTGCTCTATTAATAATATTATCTACAGGTACTGGGTATCTTTCATAATGATTGGCATTAACATGATCGTAGAAACTAGAAGGGCGCGAATATGCTGTTCTCCCTGAGTTTTGTTAGCACTGACATGAAAAGGACAAATTTGCTGTGTCTCTGAACATATTTCAAAAGGGGGCGGGTAGGGATTTGAAAATGCTTGTGGGACAAAAGCGTTGTAAATCAATAATGGTAAATCTGGTTCACGAAATGTTGTTGTCATATACCTAATTATAATAATATTTTGATATCATGTAAATATTTTTATATAATACAGGCTTTTACACCATATTTTAAACTTTAAAAAGCATTTTTCACTGCAATAAAGGAGAGGTTTTGTTGCTTGTCACAATAAACGCACTGAACAATAGCACACAGTCTCTGGGTCCGTCTTTTGTCATTTACAACTGTTGAGAATGGTTTGAAAAGTTGATGAATGCATTACCAGATTTTAAATTGAAAATATTACACGTGTACGTTAGGTTTAAAAAAATTGAAATTCTAACAAAAAGTATTTTCAGGGGAAAACATGAGAAATCAAACAAACTGTTTAAGTTTTAGCAGTGTTAAATTCAAGTTGTCTTCTCTAAGCCGTACGCCAATGTGCACTGTTCCAAGTAGGCACGTTATAAATAGGTTACATTGTACACTGCAGTACTAAGTTTGTAGTATGTTATGGCAATTAAATGTAGACAAAACCTTTTGGGCACATTGTTTCATGAGGATAGGAGATGGGGGGAGCAGATCCAACTCCAAAGATGTTACAGATGAGAACTGTTACCGAAAATATGATCTGCATGTGGAGGCAAATAGTCATTGATTTATTCATATTAACGAGGGCAAGGTATTACTATTAATTATCAGAGGAAAAAGATTTGTGACTGTGGGATTAGGAGACTGGTTGAGAGAAGAAGATAATACATGGAGTAAGATATTTATAGTAATGAGAGAACCTGAGGTTAAAACAGACTGGTTGACAGAAGAAGGTATGCATGGAGTAAGATATTTATACTACTGAGAGAGACTGGGGTTCAAACATATTGGTTGACAGAAGAAGATATGCATGCAATAATACACCGGTGTAGCACGCCACACAGACGACTAACGATACTCAGAGTCCACCTGGCCTCATAAACATCTCTCAATAACTTCCTCATAAACATCTCTCAATAACTTCCTCATAAACATCTCTCAATAACTTCCTCATAAACATCTCTCAATAACTTCCTCATAAACATCTCTCAATAACTTCCTCATAAACATCTCTCAATAACTTCCTCGTACATCTCTCAATAACTTTCTCGTAAATAGTTCTCAACAGCCATAGATTCTGGTACGTTGTAACTTTGATATTGCAATTTTACATTAAGCAGTATTTTTTTTAAAGGCAAAATACTCCCCAAACCCAGATTAGTATGTTAATTGTAACTGTTCGTTAAAGTTTCAAAAACATATTATCATTTGATGTTGTCATGTGTTTTTCCCTGAATTTCCCTAGCTGCTAATCCAACTTCCGTAGATATTCCTTCCCTTTATTCTCCGCCACCTACGCTGATTATTATTTTAAAAACAGAGAATTCAAACACAAAGATATAGAATAATAATAAAACTAAAACCTCACCGACATTATTTACGGAATGTTAGAGAATATAAAATACATAAGTGAACGGCAGTAAGCATCTGCAAGCTTCACCAAAGACAAAAATGTTGTAATTTAAATGAACTAATGTTAATACTAATGATAATATTGATAATAATAATAATAATAATAATAATAATAATAATAATAATAATAATAATAATCACAATAATAATAATAATAATAATAATAATAATAATAATAATAATAATAATAATAATTGAAGGATTAAGACACAACATAACAACAAGTTAGTTTTTAAACCATTACGATGGTGCCATCATCTTGAAGAAGGTTGGACACCATCAGCAAAAAAGATGCACTCCAAACTCTCTCCATGGGCCCTCACTCGCTCGTTCTCTTTGGATCTTTGGAGAGCCGGTTCCACTAACTCTCTGTCTGTGAATCTTTGGGCATTTGTGGGTCACTCTTTCTTTCTTTTTCTCACTTTCTATCTAAAAATTTCTCTGTTATACTAAGATATCACATACAAATGTTACATAAGGCCCAAACATTTAAGAATTCGCATTTGCTGAAAATGCTCTCAATGTTATTTCATGTATAATTTATATAATAGTTAATACTCTAGTGTTGCTGCACTAAAAAACAGTAGGGCTCTATAGACCACAACACCTAGTGTTGCTACACTAAAAAACAGTAGGGCTCTATAGACCACAACACCTAGTGTTGCTACACTAAAAAACAGTAGGGCTCTATAGACCACAACACCTAGTGTTGCTACACTAAAAAACAGTAGGGCTCTATTGACCACAACACCTACTAGGCCCGTATTGATGAGCGGTCGTAAACTAGGCCTAAAAAACTGACATAGTTCGTACTAGATTTTTAACGCAGACTAATCCGGTATTCATGACAAATTCTTGTCGTGGACTAGCTACGTCTAAAAAAAGGGAGGGAAAGTCTCAAAATGTAGACGCCATTTTGAAATTTAGTAGAACTTCATTCAAATGTATAAAAATAAGAACCAAAAACTAAAATCTATTAAAATTCTTTATTCTATGAACTACTGGAGGAATCTTTCATTTGACCTACTTTTATATTGAAAATTAAATAAAGAAAAAAATAAAATTGATAAAGGTGTGCAGAAACGGTAAAATTTAACTATAAAACAACTAAAATATGACTAAAACAAACACCCAAGTAATTATAATTGATTTTTTAAGGGTTTAGATAGACTTGCGACCAAATTTTAGCCCAGGTTAGTCCTGCCTTGGAGCATGGTTTGGGAAGAGTAAGTAGAAGACAGCCCAAAACTAGAACACAATGGAAGTAAGACAAGAGGCAGACCACTGACCACTGGGATGTTATAAGCAGAGAGTGTTGAAGGGCTGCCACTACAGGGTAGTGCTCAGGAGTGCTTAGAACAAGGCTTAGGGTGAGAAGGGTTGGAAAATGGTTGTCAGCACCGAATATCCTCACCACTCAGAGAGAACATGGTTTGTACAAAACGCAGAGCACTACTACTTATCGCTCTCTAACTATTTCTTGAATCTCCAGCATTTGTCATCCCTTTAAAATTTCAAGTATAATAATGGAACAGTTTAAATTACAAGATCAAAGATTACAGAATCAACAATAATGTCATAGCAATGGGCATGGAATGTTGAGATATAATAAAGTACACACATAGGAATGTAAGTGGATAGAATAAAACATTAACTTCATATTGCATACAAGGTACTCAAAATAAAGAAATAATTTTCCCTTTTCTATTACTTTGAAGTTACAAGTTTTATTCACAATAACATGAAATTCCAGTCAAGGTTGCAAGGAAGAACTTGAAATTTTAGATCTCATTTGAATTAACCTTATTATTTCCATTAAAAACAAAACAAAACTAGGGCAAGAACCAAGTGGCACAATGCAGGGCTTACTATCACCAAAATCACCGCAGGGGGTAAGGGGCTGAAGATTTTTTTTAAACAGGCAGGCTAAAAGTACAGGAATAATCAAAGCATGGAGCTCAATGAAGAGATGGACAAAGCACCGGCCTTGACATTCATAATGTCTTACATTTTTTATTATCAAATCCCTCTAGTAGTGGTTCTTTAAAGCAGCTACAGGCAGCAAATGCAATGAATTTAAGAGTTGGATATTTACCAATGTTGGCCCACCAAACATCAACTCAATCATTGCCTTATGAGGGAAAACTCTACTTAGACACAAAAGTTAACAGCTCTACTTCAATTAAATCCTTCCGTAGATTTGTGAGTACGATATCACATGTTAATCCCAAAGTTTGTTAAGTAGGAATCTTGCCTAAGGTGACCATCCAAGGCACTGAAATTTTGAAGAGTTTTATTCCCCAGAGGAATTTCGGTAATTATCTGTTTTCCAGCACTAACGTGGGCTTGTAATTGTTTCATTTACGCCACAGCCTGTCATTTCAAAGTGATCGAACTGATTGTATACACAGGGTCTGCTGGAAAAGCAAACAAAGGAAGCGGAAGTTGGGGAATAAAAAATGTTTTAAACAAACAAAAATGTTCTGGTAGTAGGTAAAAAATAATTTTAAACAAGTAAAAATGTATACTTTTTATATTTTTTTTTCATTTTTTTTTTTCAAATGGCAAAATTGAGTGGGAAAAAAATTTTTTGATGATTTTTTTACATTTACGGATTTCCGCAAATTTTGCTGAAAACTGGAAGCACTGACGATGACAATGTAGAAACAGGGAAAAATTCAAAACTGGTTTGAGGGACTATCAAAAAGCAATTTTAAATATTCTGATAACTATGGGCTGATATTAATTTTCATTTAAAGTATAAATATAATGAACAGCTTCATGGATTTAATATAAAAATCAAAATTGTGCAAGGCTTGGCAAACTGTGATCCACGTCAGAGCATGCCATTTCTCATAACTAAATGCACGACAGAAACTATTAATTTATATATATTTGGAAGGTATACACCACATAAAATGCACTGCTGAGGTAAGCCATTGCTTGCTGATACAAACAAAAACAGAAATAGAATGCATCAGACCACTGACCACTGGGATGTTATAAGCAGAGAGTGTTGAAGGGCTGCCACTACAGGGTAGTGCTCAGGAGTGCTTAGAACAAGGCTTAGGGTCACCAGACGTTTGAAGTGTCCTCAATCTCCTCACCACTCAGAGAGAACATAAATTTGTACAAAACGCAGAGCACTACTACTTATCGCTCTCTAACTATTTCTTGAATCTCCAGCATTTGTCATCCCTTTAAAATTTCAAGTATAATAATGGAACAGTTTAAATTACAAGATCAAAGATTACAGAATCAACAATAATGTCATAGCAATGGGCATGGAATGTTGAGATATAATAAAGTACACACATAGGAATGTAAGTGGATAGAATAAAACATTAACTTCATATTGCATACAATTTTTTTCTTGTATATACACCATAGAATTCGGAATGTGGGAGTAAACTTGGAGTAAACTTAATGATACAAATAAAAAAAATTTGTAAAAGTTCAAAGCAATGAGAGAACGCAGGTGTAAAATATGGAATGTTCAAAGCCGTCGGTTTGTACAGCCTCAGCCCACTGCTCTGGTAATAAATATAAATATAATATCATAGATTCAGGGAGTACACAAACCAAGCACACATATCTACCATTTCCAGAGTCCACCTAGACTCATGTCTATAATGATCTGGGAGAGGATTTTTCATTTTACAGACATAAGAACTGTTAGGTTCAACCAACAGATTTTTCATGCCTGGTCGAATGATTGAGTGTTCCCCTCTGTCTCACTAAGGTGAGAGAAAGAAAGGCCATAGCTACAGAAAAAAAGACACATGAGAATGCAAAACTTATCAATAGTAACAGAATATATAAGCACCACATCTACAACGCTTTAATTCATTCTCTTTCCATCAGCTTCACATAAAGCAAACCCAGCATGAACTAGGACTTTGCATTGACATCCTAAACAATTAAAAATTATTAGAGATGATTCAGATTTGCTGGAACAACATCGCAAGTCACAAGAATGAAAAACACTAACAAAATAAAAACAGACCACCCTCGTGAAAATTACAATTTGAGAAACTCATGACAATCAAAATGTGAAAGCAGAGGTGATTTTTTTCACAGCATGTGTTACCAAAACTAAAGCAAAGAATTCTTTTGTTTTATTTCTTTTTAAATGAGACAACAACCTTGAGAATTTATCGACGTTACCTCGCCCGAGGAATCTGCCTGCAATTCAAGCCTAATTATTCCCATCCAATAACTTGGAATACGTTTATTTAATTGTCCATGTTCGACCTGACTCAATCTTGTCAGTCAATGTACACACCTGGAGGACAACTTTGGAACCAAACGCCTCTTAGTCTTACAAAAATCCTTATGCCTACCCATGGCAATTGGGTATGTAGGTAGCGGTAACCCTGATCATAAGCTGAGGTTAGAGAATGAACCGAAACATCGTTTTTATTTTTGTATGTAACCCTTCCAAAATCCATTTAGACTTTTTAAATATTGCTGGCACACAAAAAGCCTACAGCGAACTGGTAAGCATACGATGCACAACATCTGATTCCGGGCAATGCGACCAATAGATGCTCAACGTGGCTCGTTCAGCCACTATGCCGGGCCCTTCCACTTCCTGAATGCACGGCACCCGTCCTTCCTCCATTCGTCCCTCGAAATGGCGCTGCTCTCAAACTGTGGCATCAGGGCCACGGAACAGGCGCCAACAAACGCCGCATGGTAGCGCTGGGGGGCCGCGTGCACCTGGATGGAGGTGAAAATATGTCAGGCTAGTACTAGCAGTAGTGAGTACATCTTGTAATATACGAGTTGAGATCATATCAGTGTACTACTTTTTATGTCAGCCTAGTAGTGAGTACATCTTGTAATATAGGAGTTGAGATCATATCAGTGCACTACTTTTTATGTCAGGCTAGTACTAGTAGTAGTGAGTACATCTTGTAATATACGAGTTGAGATCATATCAGTGCACTACTTTTTATGTCAGCCTAGTACTAGTAGTAGTGAGTACATCTTGTAATATAGGAGTTGAGATCATATCAGTGCACTACTTTTTATGTCAGCCTAGTAGTGAGTACATCTTGTAATATAGGACTAGGAGTTAAGATCATATCAGTGCACTACTTTTTATGTCAGCCTAGTAGTGAGTACATCTTGTAATATAGGAGTTGAGATCATATCAGTGCACTACTTTTTATGTCAGCCTAGTAGTGAGTTCATCTTGTAATATAGGATTAGGAGTTGAGATCATATCAGTGCACTACTTTTTATGTCAGCCTAGTAGTGAGTTCATCTTGTAATATAGGATTAGGAGTTGAGATCATATCAGTGCACTACTTTTTATGTCAGCCTAGTAGTGAGTTCATCTTGTAATATAGGATTAGGAGTTGAGATCATATCAGTGCACTACTTTTTATGTCAGCCTAGTAGTGAGTTCATCTTGTAATATAGGATTAGGAGTTGAGATCATATCAGTGCACTACTTTTTATGTCAGGCTAGTACTAGTAGTAGTGAGTACATCTTGTAATATAGGAGTTGAGATCATATCAGTGTACTACTTTTTATGTCAGGCTAGTACTAGTAGTAGTGAGTACATCTTGTAATATAGGAGTTGAGATCATATCAGTGTACTACTTTTTATGTCAGCCTAGTAGTGAGTTCATCTTGTTATATTTTATTATGAGTTTAGATCATATCAGTGTACTACTTTTTATGTCAGCCTAGTACTAGTAGTAGTGAGTACATTTTGTAATATACGAGTTGAGATCACATCAGTGTACTACTTTTTATGTCAGGCTAGTAGTGAGTACATCTTGTAATATACGAGTTGAGATCACATCAGTGTACTACTTTTTATGTCAGGCTAGTAGTGAGTACATCTTGTAATATACGAGATGAGATCACATCAGTGTACTACTTTTTATGTCAGCCTAGTACTAGTAGTAGTGAGTACATCTTGTAATATACGAGTTGAGATCACATCAGTGCACTACTTTTTATGTCAGGCTAGTACTAGTAGTAGTGAGTACATCTTGTAATATACGAGTTGAGATCACATCAGTGTACTACTTATTTTGTCAGGCTAGTACTAGTAGTAGTGAGTACATCTTGTAATATACGAGTTGAGATCATATCAGTGCACTGCTTTTTATGTCAGGCTAGTACTAGTAGTAGTAAGTACATCTTGTAATATACGAGTTGAGATCATATCAGTGCACTACTTTTTATGTCAGGCTAGTACTAGTAGTAGTAAGTACATCTTGTAATATACGAGTTGAGATCATATCAGTGCACTATTTTTTATCTTTTTATGTCAGGCTAGTACTAGTAGTAGTGAGTACATCTTGTTATATGGGAGTTGAGATGCATATCAGTGCACTACTTTTTATGTCAGGCTAGTAGTGAGCACATCTTGTAATATACGAGTTAAGATCACATCAGTGTACTACTTTTTATGTCAGGCTAGTAGTGAGTACATCTTGTAATATACGAGTTGAGATCACATCAGTGTACTACTTTTTATGTCAGCTAGTACTAGTAGTAGTGAGTACATCTTGTAATATACGAGTTGAGATCATATCAGTGCACTACTTTTTATGTCAGGCTAGTACTAGTAGTAGTGAGTACATCTTGTAATATACGAGTTGAGATCACATCAGTGTACTACTTATTTTGTCAGGCTAGTACTAGTAGTAGTGAGTACATCTTGTAATATACGAGTTGAGATCATATCAGTGCACTACTTTTTATGTCAGGCTAGTACTAGTAGTAGTGAGTACATCTTGTAATATACGAGTTGAGATCATATCAGTGCACTACTTTTTATGTCAGGCTAGTACTAGTAGTAGTGAGTACATCTTGTAATATACGAGTTGAGATCATATCAGTGCACTATTTTTTATCTTTTTATGTCAGGCTAGTACTAGTAGTAGTGAGTACATCTTGTTATATGGGAGTTGAGATGCATATCAGTGCACTACTTTTTATGTCAGGCTAGTAGTGAGCACATCTTGTAATATACGAGTTGAGATCATATCAGTGTACTACTTTTTATGTCAGGCTAGTAGTGAGTACATCTTGTAATATACGAGTTGAGATCACATCAGTGTACTACTTTTTATGTCAGCCTAGTAGTGAGTACATCTTGTAATATAGGAGTTGAGATCATATCAGTGCACTACTTTTTATGTCAGCCTAGTAGTGAGTACATCTTGTAATATAGGATTAGGAGTTAAGATCATATCAGTGCACTACTTTTTATGTCAGCCTAGTAGTGAGTTCAAGTACATCTTGTAATATACGAGTTGAGATCACATCAGTGTACTACTTATTTTGTCAGGCTAGTACTAGTAGTAGTGAGTACATCTTGTAATATACGAGTTGAGATCATATCAGTGCACTGCTTTTTATGTCAGGCTAGTACTAGTAGTAGTAAGTACATCTTGTAATATACGAGTTGAGATCATATCAGTGCACTACTTTTTATGTCAGGCTAGTACTAGTAGTAGTAAGTACATCTTGTAATATACGAGTTGAGATCATATCAGTGCACTATTTTTTATCTTTTTATGTCAGGCTAGTACTAGTAGTAGTGAGTACATCTTGTTATATGGGAGTTGAGATCATATCAGTGCACTACTTTTTATGTCAGGCTAGTAGTGAGCACATCTTGTAATATACGAGTTGAGATCATATCAGTGCACTACTTTTTAAACACATTAGTTTAGACCTACTGCTTCACATGAAACGCTGTGTGGTAGTGCTGGGCAGGGAGAGAGAGAGAAAAGCACGCCCAGGTCAGCTAAGACAAACTTCGGACGTTGGTCCGGTTGTTATAAGCCCGATAAAACAGTTAACTTGTGCTGGGCAGAGAGAGAGAAAAGCACGCCCAGTTCAGCTAAGACAAACTTCGGACGTTGGTCCGGTTGTTATAAGCCCGATAAAACAGTTAACTTGTGCACCTTGTGCAATGGTTATGGTGGAGTTATTTGTCCACAACACTAGGAAAACCACATGTTATGACACAGCCTCTGCGCGAAACCTTAATATTATCTACCCTCATTGGATTTAAGCAATGTAAAAATATGATTTGAATTTTTCTTGTAATAAATGGGTTAAGATCCCTGCAGTACATATTTAATAATTTAGTAGATTTCTGGCACACAGGTCGAACTCCATGTGTCCCCTGCCACAGAGCATGACGCAAAGATCAAAGCAAAACGCTGGCACTAAGGGCAGCCAGATAATATGCTTTACCTCAACAGGAACGCCAGGAGGGGCCAGTTTGGTTAACTCCCTTTCCAGCCTCTCGGCAAATCCGGGCAGCATAGTGACCCCACCACTGAGGAACACGGCTCTGAAAGCAGAGAACAAGAGTATGTTGGATTTTCAACCCTCAATTAGATTGACTGTAGATCCATTGCTAGGGTGCTGCAGTCGACTCACTGTACATAAAGTCAGCAACTATAACTGCTGCTCCAATGGATCTGAACTTTGCGTGCGCCTTGCTTTTGTTCTCAAGACGATACAAAGGTATGACTTCCCACCCAATGATCCTTATATATATATATATATATTCGCTCAGGTTTTGGGACACTGTACTGAAATAAAATGTTTTTAAAAGTTATACTAATAGAGAAAAAGCTTGGGTTTTGGGACACTGTGCGTAACTAAAAATAATGGTAAAACATAGTTATAACTATAAATAGAGGTAGAAGTTTAAAGCCAAATAAAATGTTTTTAAACCCCGAAAGATCACTAATCGATAGATCTAGTATTCAGTATTATAATCCGCACGTGAACATGTTGAACGGAAAGAATAAAAAAATTATGTTATTATATCTATGAGTAGTAGAAGTCTAGATATAATTATTTGATTTATCTCTTAGATCCATATTTAGCCCCGCACCTATTTGAACCTAGCCTGCCTTCACCTACGATTCGCTAAGTGAGATCAAAAACAACAATGGCTGCTTGATCAATAAAACAATTTCAATTTCTAAAATCTAATTAATGCTTTATTTGTCATCGTGAAAAATAAACGAACCAGCCTAAAGCATTTAGAAAATTCCATTGTACCAATATATCTAAATTTCAAGTTTGTATCTTGAGTAGTTATGTCTGAGAAGACGATAATAATTTCACCAGTTCACAAAAATATAATAAGATATGTATGTATATATATATATAAATATATATATATTTAAAAAATAATTATTTTTTTTATCTAAAGATTGCAGTAGCTCAACCGGTAGAGAAGGCTAGCTAGGCTGCGTTTACAATTTTGTGAAGCTGACAAGTGAACAGTGTAACTGAGTGAGACACAGCAGATAATACATTGCTGTACCAGTGTAACTGAGTGAGACAGAGCAGATAATACATTGCTGTACCAGTGTAACTGAGTGAGACAGAGCAGATAATACATTGCTGTACCAGTGTAACTGAGTGAGACAGAGCAGATAATACATTGCTGTACCAGTGTAACTGAGTGAGATTATCTGCTCTGTCTCACTCAGTTACACTGGTACAGCAATGTATTATCTGCTCTGTCTCACTCAGTTACACTGGTACAGCAATGTATTATCTGCTCTGTCTCACACAGTTACACTGGTACAGCAATGTATTATCTGCTGTGTCTCACTCAGTTACACTGGTACAGCAATGTATTATCTGCTCTGTCTCATTCAGTTACACTGGTACAGCAATGTATTATCTGCTCTGTCTCATTCAGTTACACTGGTACAGCAATGTATTATCTGCTCTGTCTCATTCAGTTACACTGGTACAGCAATGTATTATCTGCTCTGTCTCATTCAGTTACACTGGTACAGCAATGTATTATCTGCTCTGTCTCATTCAGTTACACTGGTACAGCAATGTATTATCTGCTCTGTCTCATTCAGTTACACTGGTACAGCAATGTATTATCTGCTCTGTCTCATTCAGTTACACTGGTACAGCAATGTATTATCTGCTCTGTCTCATTCAGTTACACTGGTACAGCAATGTATTATCTGCTCTGTCTCATTCAGTTACACTGGTACAGCAATGTATTATCTGCTCTGTCTCATTCAGTTACACTGGTACAGCAATGTATTATCTGCTCTGTCTCATTCAGTTACACTGGTACAGCAATGTATTATCTGCTCTGTCTCATTCAGTTACACTGGTACAGCAATGTATTATCTGCTCTGTCTCATTCAGTTACACTGGTACAGCAATGTATTATCTGCTCTGTCTCACACTGGTACAGCAATGTATTATCTGCTCTGTCTCACTCAGTTACACTGGTACAGCAATGTATTATCTGCTCTGTCTCACTCAGTTACAGCAATGTATTATCTGCTCTGTCTCACTCAGTTACAGCAATGTATTATCTGCTCTGTCTCACTCAGTTACAGCAATGTATTATCTGCTCTGTCTCACTCAGTTACAGCAATGTATTATCTGCTCTGTCTCACTCAGTTACAGCAATGTATTATCTGCTCTGTCTCACTCAGTTACAGCAATGTATTATCTGCTCTGTCTCACTCAGTTACAGCAATGTATTATCTGCTCTGTCTCACTCAGTTACAGCAATGTATTATCTGCTCTGTCTCACTCAGTTACAGCAATGTATTATCTGCTCTGTCTCACTCAGTTACAGCAATGTATTATCTGCTCTGTCTCACTCAGTTACAGCAATGTATTATCTGCTCTGTCTCACTCAGTTACAGCAACAATAATAATAATAATAATAATAATAATAATAATAATAATAATAATAATAATAATAATAATAATAATAATAATAATAATAGTATTCATCTTACGAAAGAAAAAAACAACAACCTTATTTTCTTCTGTTGCATGAAAATGGCTGGTTCACCTGACTTGAAATGTTGTGTGTGCTTAGTTTTGCGCTGAAAAGATCCATGCGAATTGGGTTTTTCAACACTCCCAACATGCATTGTTTTGACAACTAAGGTTAACTTACTAGCGTCATTTTCAACTTAATGTAGGCCGCAAGGAAGAAAAGCCAGGCTAGGATATGTGACGAATTTTTAAGGCTCTATGTTCACAGTTTTGTCAGGCTGCCAACTGAGCGATGTAAAAGAGTGAAAATGCTCGTAGAGCAGATAATAAATTACCTTTGATTAATTTAATTATTTCTGAGTTATACTGGAACTATATAATTAAATTAATTTTTTAAATCCATTCAATAAACACCTGCAAAGCATAGATCTTGGTATGGGGCTCGCTCCAGTTTGACAAGTTCAAGTGCAGGTCTACTAAACACATCCAAAGTCTATCGCTAGCGACTTTTATCAAGATGAGATAGAAATGGATCTAAAGTTGATTCAACATTTCAAGTGTTGTATCATGATTTCCTGAACAGTATTAATAAATAAAAAATGAGCCACAATGGAATTTCAGCTTCAGGAAGCAGCAAGCTCTTACTGGTAGGCTCCTTCAGGCAGGTGGAACTTGGCCAGATTCACAGACGTTCTGATGGTCTGGGGCTGGTCCTTGCAGAATTCTTCCTCCTGGGCATAGTCAATCGCCACGTAGCAACTCTGGGAGGGGGGGGGGGGGGGAGGAATGGACAAAGGGATCCTGGTCAAGTCAGACCTTTGGGACTGGTCAAGTCAGAACTTTGGGACTGGTCAAGTCAGACCTTTGGGACTGGTCAAGTCAGACCTTTGGGACTGGTCAAGTCAGACCTTTGGGACTGGTCAAGTCAGACACTTTGGGACTGGTCAAGTCAGACCTTTGGGACTGGTCAAGTCAGAACTTTGGGACTGGTCAAGTCAGACCTTTGGGACTGGTCAAGTCAGACCTTTGGGACTGGTCAAGTCAGACCTTTGGGACTGGTCAAGTCAGACCTTTGGGACTGGTCAAGTCAGACCTTTGGGACTGGTCAAGTCAGACCTTTGGGACTGGTCAAGTCAGACCTTTGGGACTGGTCAAGTCAGACCTTTGGGACTGGTCAAGTCAGACCTTTGGGACTGGTCAAGTCAGACCTTTGGGACTGGTCAAGTCAGACCTTTGGGACTGGTCAAGTCAGACCTTTGGGACTGGTCAAGTCAGACCTTTGGGACTGGTCAAGTCAGACCTTTGGGACTGGTCAAGTCAGACCTTTGGGACTGGTCAAGTCAGACCTTTGGGACTGGTCAAGTCAGACCTTTGGGACTGGTCAAGTCAGACCTTTGGGACTGGTCAAGTCAGACCTTTGGGACTGGTCAAGTCAGACCTTTGGGACTGGTCAAGTCAGACCTTTGGGACTGGTCAAGTCAGACCTTTGGGACTGGTCAAGTCAGACCTTTGGGACTGGTCAAGTCAGACCTTTGGGACTGGTCAAGTCAGACCTTTGGGACTGGTCAAGTCAGACCTTTGGGACTGGTCAAGTCAGACCTTTGGGACTGGTCAAGTCAGACCTTTGGGACTGGTCAAGTCAGACCTTTGGGACTGGTCAAGTCAGACCTTTGGGACTGGTCAAGTCAGACCTTTGGGACTGGTCAAGTCAGACCTTTGGGACTGGTCAAGTCAGACCTTTGGGACTGGTCAAGTCAGACCTTTGGGACTGGTCAAGTCAGACCTTTGGGACTGGTCAAGTCAGACCTTTGGGACTGGTCAAGTCAGACCTTTGGGACTGGTCAAGTCAGACCTTTGGGACTGGTCAAGTCAGACCTTTGGGACTGGTCAAGTCAGACCTTTGGGACTGGTCAAGTCAGACCTTTGGGACTGGTCAAGTCAGACCTTTGGGACTGGTCAAGTCAGACCTTTGGGACTGGTCAAGACAG
>RQTK01001310.1:61352-98682 GCA_003991915.1 Elysia chlorotica
TGACTGCCCCTGTCTGCCCCTGACTGCCCCTGTCTGCCCCTGACTGCCCCTGTGTGCCCCTGACTGCCCCTGTCTGCCCCTGACTGCCCCTGTCCCCTGTCTGCCCCTGACTGCCCCTGTGTGCCCCTGTCTGCCCCTGTCTGCCCCTGACTGCCCCTGTCTGCCCCTGTGTGCCCCTGACTGCCCCTGTGTGCCCTCACGTTATACTAGGCACACCAAGTTCACGTCCAAACAGCGAACCCGGCCCTATTTTCTCGCAGTTTTGTGCATACATTTTGTTGGCTGGTGAGTGGGCAGCTCTACATAAGAGTGGAACAAAGTTCCGGTGCTGGTAGCTCTAGAGTGGAGCATGCAGCGATGCACGCTGAATAGTGTGTTGATGGCTTGATGGGAGTCAGTGGTCCAATAATTGAGTTATGAGTTCAGGGTTCTCATGCGCACGCTGCTGTTAGGGCGGCGGATGAGTGTAATTAGGACACATGTTCTGATGGATAACGGTCTTAGTGACTCATGCTGTGGGCGGACTGGCTGTTAGTCAATGGAAACCAGCAACAGCAGAAATCTCCCCCTCTCCTCTCTCTCTCTCTTTCTTTCTTTTTTTTCTCTCTCCTTTTCTCTCTCTTTCTTTCATTTTCTCTCTCCCTTTGTTGTTCTCTCTCTCTCTAGGTATCTATCAAACTATACCTCCCTCCTCTTCTTCCTTTCTCTCTGCCTCTCTACGCATCTCTCTTCCCCATGTCTTCCTTCCTCAACACAAGATTAACGAAGTCCAGTGCGCAGTGGGCTTGCTGATTGCCTGACCTCACTGAGCGACAGGCCGGGCTGGCCATTGTCCACTCCAGGCACCCTCTTGACCAGAGCTCGGGGCTAGGACACCGGAACACAGTCACTGAGTCGGTCAGACAGTCAGACAGATTTGCAGGGGCACAATGCGGATCGATTGGCTGGAGAAGCCATGGCGCATCACGCGCATTTAACGCTCACCCGAATGGAACGTTGTCGGCTCTGCGATCGCCACGACAACAACGAATGACATCGCCACTAGACTTGGCAAGAGCCTTTCTGATTGCTCATTGGCTCCGCAAGTCTACGATAGAGCTTTGATTGGATGCCGTTGCAGATTCCATCTTCGCTATCGGTATGAGCCCCTTACGACAAGGTCTCTATTCCTTGAGACTAACAATCAAAGACAGCGCATTCAACTTTCGCACAGAGCGATGTGGAAAAGCTTGGAGAGAGAGAGAGAGAGAGAGAGAGAGAGAGAGAGAGAGAGAGAGAGAGAGAGAGAGAGAGAGAGAGAGAGAGAGAGAGAGAGAGAGAGAGAGAGAGAGGGGGGGGGGTATCCCAGCCCCCTGGCGATTTCAAAATAAACACACACCATGCCTTCGGGGTTTGGGTGCACTTAATAACCCCACGTATTGTCTTTCTTTTGGCATGCAACCCACCACCTTGGTGTTTACTTCCTGAAAGAGTAAATTTTGGGTCCCGTGATATTAATGTAGCAGCGTTACAAACAAACAAAAAATACCTCCACAGCAATGTTCATCTTTTATCTCAGATTTAGATAAATGAATATCATCAAAAATCTTTAAATATGAAATAACAAAAAAACAAACACCGCATTTTCCTATTGTATAATAAATAAATTTGGTTATCTTGACTTAGCCCTAATTTTTAGAGCAATTGAACTCAATATAGTGGAAAGATATGGAAAATGTTGCCAAGAGTTCAGTTGACGCTGGATTGTTGTTTGTTTGTTACTGAAGCCCCATATCACGCAACTGTTTACAGCTCTGACATGGTTTGACTTCACGGTGTCTCACCCAAACTATCATACGGAGGCCAAGAGGTCGGGCTGCTCAATAATGTACTTTTTTCACAGTTTGAGCAGGCTCAGTCTCTTGGACTTGATACTTGTATTCACGGTGTCTCACCCAAACTATCATACGGAGGCCAAGAGGTCGGGCTGCTCAATAAGGTACAGTCTCAGCAGGCTCAGTCTCTTGGACTTGTACATGTATTCACGGTGTCTCACCCAAACTATCATACGGAGGCCAAGAGGTCGGGCTGCTCAATAAGGACCAGTGTCACAGTTGAGCAGGCTCAGTCTCTTGGACTTGGTACTTGTACATGTATTCACGGTGTCTCACCCAAACTATCATACGGAGGCCAAGAGGTCGGGCTGCTCAATAAGGACAGTGTCACAGTTGAGCAGGCTCAGTCTCTTGGACTTGATACATGTATTCACGGTGTCTCACCCAAACTATCATACGGAGGCCAAGAGGTCGGGCTGCTCAATAAGGACTAGTGTCACAGTTGAGCAGGCTCAGTCTCTTGGACTTGATACATGTATTCACGGTGTCTCACCCAAACTATCATACGGAGGCCAAGAGGTCGGGCTGCTCAATAAGGACTAGTGTCACAGTTGAGCAGGCTCAGTCTCTTGGACTTGTACATGTATTCACGGTGTCTCACCCAAACTATCATACGGAGGCCAAGAGGTCGGGCTGCTCAATAAGGACAGTGTCACAGTTGAGCAGGCTCAGTCTCTTGGACTTGGTACTTGTACATGTATTCACGGTGTCTCACCCAAACTATCATACGGAGGCCAAGAGGTCGGGCTGCTCAATAAGGACCACAGTTGAGCAGGCTCAGTCTCTTGGACTTGATACTTGTATTCACGGTGTCTCACCCAAACTATCATACGGAGGCCAAGAGGTCGGGCTGCTCAATAAGGGACCACAGTTGAGCAGGCTCAGTCTCTTGGACTTGATACTTGTATTCACGGTGTCTCACCCAAACTATCATACGGAGGCCAAGAGGTCGGGCTGCTCAATAAGGGACCACAGTTGAGCAGGCTCAGTCTCTTGGACTTGTACATGTATTCACGGTGTCTCACCCAAACTATCATACGGAGGCCAAGAGGTCGGGCTGCTCAATAAGGACAGTGTCACAGTGTGAGCAGGCTCAGTCTCTTGGACTTGGTACTTGTACATGTATTCACGGCGTGCGCGCTACTCAAGAAACCTGTCATAGCAGTAACCAACACTGACTCACGCCAGACGCCTGGCTGATCGGGGGCCGTGATACGCGGGTCTGGCGGGCGCTCTCCATCTCTCCATCAGGCCGGGATCCAGGGGCAGCCTCGCCACATGGCAGCGACTATCATTGTATTCAGCGACTACAGATCGTGTGGGTTTAGAGCTTGGTGGGGATGGTTTACATAGAAACGCTGGGTCTGATCATTGTTGTTTGTTTTTGTTTTATTTCGCTTTTTGACATTGTTTTGTTTTTCGTTGTGAAATACTATTGCGTCGATTTTTCTTCTTTGAAGTAAAAAGGACGTGACTACACTCGGACTTTAAAGTTTATGTCCCAGACACACCAGCAGCGACTAACGTTGATTTTTGTTAATGGTCTTGATCACACTCCCACAATGCTGCTTTTGCGTGACATTAATTTTCCTCTGGGAGAGAAAGGGAGGGAGGGGAAGGGGGAGGGAAAGAGAGAGAGACAGAGAGAGAGAGAGAGAGAGAGAGAGAGAGAGAGAGAGAGAGAGATAGCGGATAATGTTATATTCAAATCAATTGGTCTGTAGATGAAAATAAATTGGATAACTGTGGCTTTTTCATAACGAGACAGTTAGTGTAAGCTTGGGTGATAGTGATAGGCTTAGAGCACCGCGACCCAATAAATTATTAAAACTAATCAACCAACGCAGATTGTGATCAAATCGACTGGGACGCTCGCTCAGAAAGGTGATCACATTTGATTCAGCAGCCGCCCAGGTAAAGAGAAAGGCACAATATTCCGGAAGCGCTAGCGCCAAACTCTGCCTCCTGGTTGGCACAGAGTGCATTCACACCGCAAGTGTCTATTAATAGCAAAGCGCAGTGTTGGAGGTAGCGTGCTAACTTGAGCACAGTGTTTGAGGTAGCGTGTAGCACAGATCAGCAGCTGTTCAAAGAGCAGTGTTTGAGGTAGCGTGCTAACTTGAGCACAGTGTTTGAGGTAGCGTGTAGCACAGATCAGCAGCTGTTCAAAGCGCAGTATTTGAGGTAGCGTGCTAACTTGAGCACAGTGTTTGAGGTAGCGTGTAGCACAGATCAGCAGCTGTTCAAAGCGCAGTGTTTGAGGTAGCGTGCTTATTTAAGCGCAGTGTTTGAGGTAGCGTGTAGCACAGATCAGCAGCTGTTCAAAGCGCAGTGTTTGAGGTAGCGTGCTAACTTGAGCACAGTGTTTGAGGTAGCGTGCTGACTTGAGCACAGTTTATTGAAGTAGCGTGCTGACTTGAGCACAGTGTTTGATGTAGCGTGCTAACTTGAGCACAGTTTATTGAAGTAGCGTGCTGACTTGAGCACAGTTTATTGAAGTAGCGTGCTGACTTGAGCACAGTTTATTGAAGTAGCGTGCTAACTTGAGCACAGTTTATTGAAGTAGCGTGCTAACTTGAGCACAGTTTATTGAAGTAGCGTGCTAACTTGAGCACAGTTTATTGAAGTAGCGTGCTAACTTGAGCACAGTTTATTGAAGTAGCGTGCTAACTTGAGCACAGTTTATTGAAGTAGCGTGCTAACTTGAGCACAGTTTATTGAAGTAGCGTGCTAACTTGAGCACAGTTTATTGAAGTAGCGTGCTAACTTGAGCACAGTTTATTGAAGTAGCGTGCTAACTTGAGCACAGTTTATTGAAGTAGCGTGCTAACTTGAGCACAGTTTATTGAAGTAGCGTGCTAACTTGAGCACAGTTTATTGAAGTAGCGTGCTAACTTGAGCACAGTTTATTGAAGTAGCGTGCTAACTTGAGCACAGTTTATTGAAGTAGCGTGCTAACTTGAGCACAGTTTATTGAAGTAGCGTGCTAACTTGAGCACAGTTTATTGAAGTAGCGTGCTAACTTGAGCACAGTTTATTGAAGTAGCGTGCTAACTTGAGCACAGTTTATTGAAGTAGCGTGCTGACTTGAGCACAGTTTATTGAAGTAGCGTGCTAACTTGAGCACAGTTTATTGAGGGAGCGTGCTGACTTGAGCACAGTTTATTGAGGGAGCGTGCTGACTTGAGCACAGTTTATTGAAGTAGCGTGCTAACTTGAGCACAGTGTTTCGGGGAGCCACAGTTTATTGAGGGAGCGTGCTACTTTGAGCACAGTGTTTCGGGGAGCCACAGTTTATTGAAGTAGCGTGCTAACTTGAGCAGTTTATTGAAGTAGCGTGCTGACTTGAGCACAGTTTATTGAAGTAGCGTGCTGACTTGAGCACAGTTTATTGAAGTAGCGTGCTGACTTGAGCACAGTTTATTGAAGTAGCGTGCTGACTTGAGCACAGTTTATTGAAGTAGCGTGCTGACTTGAGCACAGTGTCTGATGTAGCGTGCTAACTTGAGCACAGTTTATTGAAGTAGCGTGCTAACTTGAGCACAGTTTATTGAGGTAGCGTGCTAACTTGAGCACAGTTTATTGAAGTAGCGTGCTAACTTGAGCACAGTTTATTGAAGTAGCGTGCTAACTTGAGCAGTTTATTGAAGTAGCGTGCTAACTTGAGCACAGTTTATTGAAGTAGCGTGCTGACTTGAGCACAGTTTATTGAGGTAGCGTGCTGACTTGAGCACAGTGTTTGAGGTAGCGTGCTGACTTGAGCACAGTTTATTGAAGTAGCGTGCTGACTTGAGCACAGTTTATTGAAGTAGCGTGCTGACTTGAGCACAGTTTATTGAGGGAGTTGGGTCCTTGATGTTCACCAGAAATTGACAAAATACCTTAGGAATTAATTTCATGGAGGAAAAAACCGAAACCAAAAGCTAAAACACCCCCCCCCCCCTTTTTTTTTTTCTTGCCCGTTTCATCCTTGACCTCACAAGGTCCCCCCCCCCCCCCACACACACACACATGTGTGCGCTACTGCGCCACCAATACCTGGTCACACCGTGATGAAATATGACCTCTGTCCACTTTTGTCCACTGTCTCAGGCCATTAACTTGTGCGTCTCACAACGTGGCTGCATTTCTTGATGCCTCTTCCCTCACCCTAACCACTCATTTCTCGCAGCCAAGTTACTGTGCGGCTGAAATACTTCGAGTTATACCTGTTCCTCCCCTCTCATTTGTCTTCTCTCTTTTTTTTCTGCTACCAGAGAAATTTGGCTGCCTAATTTTTATACTGAAGCAGAAATAGAATGTTTGCATACATTTCTAGAAATATGGCAAATATAGAGAAGAAGAAAAATAAGAAAATAAGAAATACAGGTAGTTGTAAGAGAAAAAAAGAAAAGAAAGGGTAGTCATGACAGAGAAGTGAAAGAAAAGGGAAGAAAAATAGAGAAAACATGTTCAACCTCAACAAATTGTAGGAACTTTTTTTTTTATCGTCTAGCCCGGCCAAATTTCTCCGGAATGTTAATCAGTTTATTCACGGCGACTCAAGTACGACCGATAGAGTGTAGAGTTATCAACAACAAAATCCCTCTAACTTTCAGTGCAAACGCCGAGTTGTTTACCCATTCTGTGGGCACCGCCAGTTTTCTGCGCAGCTCTCTAACCCCGCTGGTTCTGTGGACTTTCCTGAAACGCATATGTACCTTGTTTGTTCACATAGACCGGACATAGTCATCGGGAGGCAGATAGAGAGAGAAAGAGGGGAGATGTGTATATATATATACACACACACTATATATAAAGAGAGAGAGAGAGAGAGAGAGAGAGAGAGACAGACAGACAGACAGACAGACAGACAGACAGACAGACAGACAGGGGGAGAGAGACAGTTGAGTTAGCACTATGAAGGCTATATGTGGATGGGCCCCTCGACTGACGTCTGACAATTTTATGTGCTGCCACACACGAAAGAGGGCGGGAATGCCATGGCTTCTGTCTCAGACGGTCACATTATATTGACACCAACCCAACCAGTGGGGAGCGAAATCGCCAGGGCTCGAAGCTGGACCTTTTGCACCGATGTTCTACCCCAGGACCACCGCATCAGAGAGAGAGAGAGAGAGGGAGAAAGAGAGAGGGGGTGGGTGGGGGCTGAAGAGATAGAAAGGAGATAGGAAGATTAAAGGGGATAAGATATATGATAATGATATTCACAACTTCCTGCGCCATTTTGGCAGGAGAGGAGGGAAAAGGACAGACAAGGGGTCTTTGAGAGGAGTAAAGATATGAGACGATGAAAACAACAAACTTGAGAACAAAATAATAATAGCTCTTCTCTTCTCTGTCCAAAAAAAAACGCTTGAAAAGTTGAAATATATTTTGAGTAAATGCATTTGTCAAAAGGAAGTTTTCACTAGATCAAAAATCTTTTTTCTAACGATAGAAATTCAACCTTCCTAAAACGTCTTCAGTCGCAGTGGCAGCCCTGCTCTTGTGTTCAACGCATGGAGTACTTAATAATAATATAGTTAGCTATGGTTCAATGGCCGTCACAGATGTCCACCATCTCCTGGTCTGTGAACTTTTGTCACGGCCCGCCGCGTCTCCCTGGACGCTAAACCGCTGTGCCCCCTTGTAAACTGACCATCAAACCCCAAACCCTGAGAGGTCCCAGTTATGTACGCTTAGCCCAAACCCCAAACCCCAGGCACAGTGTTCAGCTCAGATGGGTCGGGCTCGGCCACCGGTCACTGTCGCAGTTCAGTTCAAGGGAGAGAGAGAGGGGGGGAGAGAGAGAGAGAGAGACATTGATACAGAGAGAAAGAGACAGAGAGAGAGCTCAGAGAGAGAGATAGAGAGAGACACACACATTGATGCAGAGAGAAAGAGAGAGAGATAGAGAGAGAGACATTGATGCAGAGAGAAAGAGAGAGATAGAGAGAGAGACACACACACACACACACATTGATACAGAGAGAAAGAGAGAGAGCTCAGAGAGGGAGAGAGACAGTGATACAGAGAGAAAGAGACACACACATATTGATACAGAGAGAAAGAGAGAGAGAAAGAGAGCTCAGAGAGAGAGAGAGTGATACAGAGAGAAAGAGAGCTCAGAGAGAGAGAGAGACACACACACATACACATTGATACAGAGAGAGAGGTTGATACAGAGAGAAAGAGAGAGAGAGTGATACAAAGAGAAAGACACACACACACACACATTGATACAGAGAGAGATTGATACAGAGAGAAAGAGAGAGAGAGAGTGATACAGAGAGAAAGAGACACACACATATTGATACAGAGAGAAAGAGAGAGAGAGAAAGGGAGCTCACCAAAGAGATTCCCCTATAAATAAGCTCACAGAGAGAGAGAGAGTGATACAGAGAGAAAGAGAGCTCAGAGAGAGAGAGAGAGAGACACACACACACACACACATACATTGATGCAGAGAGAAAGAGAGAGAGAGCTCAGAGAGAGACAGTGATACAGAGAGAAAGACACACACACACACATTGATACAGAGAGAAAGAGAGAGAAAGATAGAGAGAGAGATAGAGAGAGACCCACATACATTGATACAGAGAGAGAGAGAGATTTATACAGAGAGAAAGAGAGAGAGAGAGAGAGAGAGATTGATACAGAGAGAAAGAGACAACGCTAGAGACGTGTACCTGTGCGTACAATGTATAGAGCGTGTAGCAGACTAGAACACTGACACCGTGTGCCACGCATCCGTACATTCAGTGGCTGCTTGGGTTGGCACTTCTCAAAAAAGCTATACAAGTAACCGCGTTTCTTTTTTTTTTTTTTTTCATGAAACAAAATAGCACTTCACCCTCCAGTTGTTTTAAAATCAATTCGTTATCAAAGTACAAACTCCCCCTCCCTCTCTTTCCCCCTCACATCTCTAGAGATTTTGCTCTTTCTAAACCACTTGACTGATGCCGAGTTAAAATTTGGCTACACCGACTGAAAAGCAGCCCCTCAGCCCGGTAGCTATTCATTTTGTGTTTTAGTAAGAAATCTGCAGATCAGTGCATACATATAGCCAAACTTTCGGGAAAGGTTATCGGTTGGGTGGAAATGTACAAACATAAGATCTACTGGGGCCACACCCCCAGGCAAATGTAGACCTAGACCTAGGTCTAGCGGTAAATTTATAGATAACACTGCCCATCGCATTTAATGGAATAGTTAATCTTTGATAGAACTGTGTTATGAACGAATCTGACATTGAATTTATCCGCAAACGTGTTCTTGAGCTTCAAATGACTTATACTTTATTCGTATGTGAAATACTGTTGTTGTGCTTTTTTTCTAGAAGATAAAAAAGCACCATCATCATCATCATCATCATCATCATCATCATCATCATCATCATCATCATCATCATCATCATCATCATCATCATCATCATCATCATCATCATCATCATCATCATCATCATCATCATCATCATCATCATCATCATCATCATCATCATCATCATCATCATCACCATCATCACCATCATCATGATCATCAGCTCACTCTCATCCTTCTCATCATGATCATCATGATCATCATCATCATCATCATCATCATCATCATCATGATGATGGTGATGATGATGATGATGATGATGAGAGAAGGGTGAGTGTGAGCTTGATGATAAAAAGATCTATGATTTGCATACCATTGATGGGAAACCGTCATGAAATGTAGGTAGTGAGCACATAAAAACCACATACATGCACGAGATGATAGAGATCACTGAGACCATCAATATTTGCAGAGAGGCGAACCCACACGGACATTGGAATGAATAAACACAAGGTCTTTGTTGGTGAGGTTTTCAGTCAAAAATATAATTTTTTATATTATTACAGGATTTGTGTTGCTTGTTTTGGAAATAGCTATTAATTCATAAGTCATTTACATGAGAACATTAGAGAGTTAATCACCACAAAGTAAAGCTAAATATGATACAAACAACCAAGAAAACAAAACCAATTAAGTAGCATTTCTTTCTTGTTCTAAGAGTCAGATATGTGTGAGAAACCAACAGGTAAGAGGTTAAGGCCATCAAAAACACAACACTAAAACAATGTTGTGGTAAAATAAAAAAAAATTAGAAAACAACTAATATTGATTCATCTGTTTAAATGGAGGGAAAAATGATTCCATATTTTGTGTTGGTTACGCCTGCAGTTTACGCTTCTGTCGTACGCGTTCGTAGTTTGGGTTTGATCTCTAGCGTGGAATGTCGAAATTTCAGCATATACTCAAAGAATGACTGTGATCAAGATACAGAGACGCTATATCAAAATAAATTAATTAAATTGAAAAGTTAGTCCCTTTGGTCTAAAACAAAACAAAAATATGCCTGACATTGATTGCACTTTCAAATCTTGACATAAGGGTAACAGTAGAGTGACAAAAAAGTTTAGTTGGTTGTTGTTGTTGTTGGTGGTGGTGGTGGTGGTGGTGATGGTGGTAGTGGTTGTTGTTTTTCCACCAGTTCTTCCAGGCAATCACATTCTGACAGGCTATCTTTGAAGCTATTATAAGTCATGTCTTTACTAGAAATCAACACATCAAGAATTTGCTAACATTTCTGAGATTCCAATAAAAACACTGTAATGCTGGCGCTCTGGTTCTGAGGTGTGGTTAACACTTAGTCTAGCTGAGGCACTGCTGGCCTGTGCTGGGCTCTCTTCATTAGGTCCGCTATGCCAAACTTGGCTCAGCGTGACAGCAGTGGTGCTAGCGAGACAGCCTCACCTACACCTGCCCAGCGTTGCGTGTTACTGTTACGTTTGGATGTTTAAGTCGCCAAGTCAGACATTTAGCAGAACCGCTGCCAGCACCTGCGCTCATCGAAATGTGCACATTGAGAACAAACAAGTGTCAGAAAATGCGTAGAACAATAATTTTGTTGCTGTTTCCACCGTAAGGTTGGCAGCTCTGATACACGCCTAGTGTGTTCACACACAATCTAGCCAAAATAGTCAATCAAAAGCTAACTTTTTAAAAAGAAATCTAAATATACCGGCATTTCTTTTTTTTTCTTACTCGAAAATCATAAGTCGAATTATAAGTTGTTTTGATTAACACAATGAATAGACTGCGTTCATTCAGATCTGTGGGGAAAACGGTCCTGGTTCAAATCCCGTTAAGATTACACAACTTTTCTATAGTTATCTAATGTGTTTACATTTTAACGTCTCTGTAGTTCATACGGCTTATATTACAAAGGCTTAGTCCTTGTTTGTGATTAGTAAAATTAATGTGGCTACATAACCCACACGATTGTGTGTCCAGTGCCGCAACTTACACAACCTAATAACTGAAGAAAAAGAGGACGATAAAAAAAACAATAAAATAAATATTAAATATAAAAAAAAATTTAAAAAAACTACAGTAAATAAACTACATGTATCAAGTTTCCTCTACAAAGGATGGTAATCGTTATGGAAGGTTTATGGGAAAGCTTAGTCCTATACAGACATTAACATTGGCTCGAGTTTGAGAAATGTAGCTCGACTGGGTTATATATTTAATGTTCAACTCAAAACGATAGTAAAGTAAATGTTCTCCCTTTGCTTTTTAACCAATGCCTTTTTTTTTCTCGTTGTACAATGTATATATAAAAGTATTTCTTTCTACAGATCAGTTCTAGGGTGTATATTTTTATCTTTAAAAACCAAGAGCAGAAAATGAAACGCCACCAAAACAAGTTGGCGCGATTTAGGTCTAAGTAGTCGGCTAGTCTCCAGCTGTGACACGATGACAGTGCTCACACCCAGATCTGGAACTTTGGTTGAACCTTGAAAAAGAAAAGGTCGCGAGGGATGGAAGTTCTTGATTTGTAAGTCCATTCACAATAATCCACCTGAATGTGAGCACATATGTACACATAAGTGTTAGATTTAGAAACAAACCCCTGGTGATTGAATAGTTCACAACTTAACTTTAGTTTATCTTAAACACTCTGCTCCGCATCACGTGGTTGTCGGGGGCCGCAGGTGAACCGAGCCGGTCGCCGGTACTGAGGCCGCCTCGCTGTTGGTACAAACAATTCACGCGTGTGTCTATCGAGTCATCACAGTGATGAGCGCTCGTGTCACAACTCACGCCACCGACTTTGTGACGCTCAACTTTCACTGACTCTCTACCCACATCATCACCGTGGTTTAACGTAGTTGTAGTTGTCGTGGTTTTGGTGGTCACGGTATCTTCTACATCTTCAACAATAGTGGTCTTGCTTGTTGTATCTTTCGTTGTGTCACGCGTCGCCGCTACAACCTCCGAGAGACGCGCGTCGCCGCTACAACATCCGAGAGACGCGCGTCGCCGCTACAACCTCCGAGAGACGCGCGTCGCCGCTACAACTTCCGAGATACGCGCGTCGTCGCTACCCTGTGGTGACCGTACCCCAGTCTGTCCAGCAGAGCCTTGTCGATCTCGCCCTCGCACACGTCCAGCTGCTCGAAGACGTCCGAGAGCGCGGTGAGCATGTCCTCCTCCCCGGACAAGTCCTTGCTGGAGTCGAGCGGCGCCAGAGTGCGGTCAGCCTCGCTCAGGGAGAAGGCGCTGTCCCTCGACCAGGAGCGGTCCGCGCCGCCTGCGCTGCGTGTTTGTGCCGGCGTCCCGTGCTGTTGGGGGCTGAGGAAGGAGGAGGATGCTGTCCTGTAGGGTGGCAGGGCTGGCAGGGCTGGCCGCGGGGAACTCACGCTGCTCTGGGACACGGTCTCCGAGATGCTGGAGTAGGCGGAGTCTGCGCGGGACCGACCCGAGCTGGAGGCGGGGCTTGCTTGGGGGGAGGAGCTAGAGAACACGCCCACCGGGGCCTCCAGCTGCTGGAATGATGAGGAGCTTGCGAGGATCGGCTGCCCTGACTCTGTTGTAAACAGCTGGACGCCGGCTTTACGTTCATCAAGGCTGTCGGTCTTGAACTTTTTGTTGACGGGGCTCATGTCGGGAGAGGACATGCCTTCAGAGACACAGCTGAGCCGGCTGAGGAAACGAATCACCTTCTTTCCCTTCTTTCGTCTCGTGTGCGATTTCTTGAGGTAGCGCTTGAACCGGTAGGAGCTCATGTTTTCGTCCTCTAGGACGATACACGTGTTGTTCTGCTTCTTCTCCGCGTCATCGTTAGTGAAAGCTTTGTAGAGATCAGTGTAGTTGGAAACGTTAGAGCTGTGAGATTTGTCCGCCAGTATGGTCGAGTTCGACTCCACTATCCGCATGTCCCCCGTGGCCTCGGCTGGGCGGGTCCTCCTGTCCAAGTCTGAGAGGATCAGGTCGAACTGGCTCGCGCTGTCCCTGAGCAGCTTCTCGTCGCGCTGCGGTCCGTGGCGCGGAGGCCGCCTGGTGCTGAGCGCGGGCTGGGCCTTGGGCGTGGATGTGTGGACGGGCGTGTCAAAGCCGGCGCGGCGTGGAGGGGACAGCGGCGCCCCGGGCGCTTCATCAAACGAGACGTGCTGCCGCCGCTTGATCTGAGCGGTGCCCGTGCACGTGTAGGCGGAGGACGCGTCGCTGAGGTCCGAGGGCGCGGGACTTCCACAGGGCGAGATCCGGGACAGATCCAGGCGGAAAGAAGTTTCGCTGAGGCCGTCAGACTGCGGGGCTGGGACCCATCCGCTGGCACCATGGTTAGACATAGACATGGACGTCTCGTTGCTAACGTGGCTGTCGTGATAGGGCTGGGAATGTTTGTGGTGGGCAAAGTAGAAAATATTTTGGTGGGCAACAGGCTGGAATGGGGGGTGGCTGCCCTCGCCAGGCGTGTGATGCAAACACGAGTTGTCGGCCCCTGGAAACGATTCTTGTCCGGCCCTCTGTGGGCTGAACTGTCTCAGACACTCCGACAGCCCGTCCAAGGTGAACGCCTGCTGGCCCTGCTCGCGGCGCCGCTTCAGGTTGCCCCTCCCACAGCTGCTGCCCGTCAGGCTCTCCTCCAGCCCGCTCACAAAGTCGCTAAAAGTACTCACGCCATCCAAGTTGGTGGCCGTCAAACCCTTCCAGGTCGGGCCGGCCTCCGCCTCGTCGCTCATCGGAGTCTGCTCGCGACTGTAGCCGCTGGACCTGCAGCTAGCGCTCTCAACCGTACTGATGGACGAATAGTTCCCGTCACTCTCATCGAAATCGGAAGACTCGGAAACACAATGCTTGTGTCCAATGGCAGTATCGCTCAAATCCTGCTCTACCGAACAAAGACTGGGATTTGAACCGCCTACCTTTGGGCTGGAATGGTGTGTTTCTATCACTGTGTCCTGGCCGTTGATGCTAGCGTCGTCCTCGTCGTCAGAAGCTGTAGAAGCTAACGCCCGTCGGCTGGGCTTAGGAGACACAGCATCTAAGAGACTCTCGGTCTCCTCTTGTAATGTCCATAAACTGCTTGCCTTCAACTGTCCTGGCTTTAACAGTTGAAGATGTTGTTGTTGATGATGGCGAGACGGTAACGCTGTGGTAACAGACGGGGCGTTGTCGTAGTCGTTGTCGTAGGCTTCTCTACCTAGTCCGACAGCGCCATTGTGAAAGTGTGCACCAGCAGGTGTGTAGGTGTCGCCAGTGGGGGCCTCGCGCACTTGGATGCTGTACGAGTAGAAAGTAGGCCGGTCCGTCGCACTGGTTTCAGGTATGGTGTCATAGTCGCCACTCGAGCCTGCCTGCGCCGGGAAGTTTGAGAAGTTTGGCAAGTGTGGGAAGCCAGCTGTGTCGCCGCGCACTATCTGTCTGAGCACACTGGTCGCCTCAGCGTGGTCCTGGTACGGGGAGTGTGTCGCCTCACTATCAGAGGACCAGGCCCCGATTTTCGCCTGTTCCAGGCCAGAGATTTGGGCCAGCGTGGCTTGCAGGTTATCCAGCCGGCTGTCACACGTAGCGCTAGTCGCAGTAGTCGCAGTAGTCGCAGTGTGCTGGCTATGTTCGCCGCAACGCTTGGCTGGGCACATCTCGGCACTATCATCACTGTGGCCGCCATCGCCATCGCGCGGTTTGAGCGGGGAGGGACACGCATTCCAGGCCGTGACCCCGGGGTCAGGGTGGCCCTCCCAGTCTGGTTTGACCTCCCGCATCACGTGGTTCAACTGGTTGTCGGGGGCCGCAGGTGAACCGAGCCGGTCGCCGGTACTGAGGCCGCCTCGCTGTTGGTACAAACAATTCACGCGTGTGTCTATCAAGTCATCACAGTGATGAGCGCTCGTGTCACAGCTCACGCCACCGACTTTGTGACGCTCAACTTTCACTGACTCTCTACCCACATCATCACCGTGGTTTAACGTAGTTGTAGTTGTCGTGGTTTTGGTGGTCACGGTATCTTCTACATCTTCAACAATAGTGGTCTTGCTTGTTGTATCTTTCGTTGTGTCTTCTGCATTATCCTTATCATGTAGGTTGCTGAGAGAGCCCTCACAGCGGCTGCCCTGCTCGCGCTCACTACTCACTGTGGTGCTGTGTGTCTTCCTCACGACCGTGTGGCAAACCTCGGTGACCACCTGTGTCTTCTGGGCGACTTGCTCCTCTCCTGGCTCTGTCGCGAGAGAACTACCACTAGCACTGACACTACCCTTTCTATCTGTCGCGAGAGAACTACCACTAGCACTGACGCTACCCTTGCTATCTGTCGCGAGAGAACTACCACTAGCACTGACGCTACCCTTGCTATCTGTCGCGAGAGAACTACCAATAGCACTAACACTACCCTTGCTATCTGAGGAGTGTAGTGGTTTGTTCCGACTGAAGGGGTGACCACTGGTCAGTTGCTCGCCAATCAATCCCCCGCTCATATACCAATTTACTTCCTGCTCACGCTGTGAACTACTAGAGCAATCCTTGTTGTTTGAGAGTACTGGATCAATAGTAGATCTATTGTCGCTAAGATCAGTAACATCACCACCACCACAGGGAGATGTTTGATACAGATGAAGTTGCGGTACTCCGCTCACACAACTGCTATTTACGTAAGTTTCACAATATCCAGAACTGGGAAAAACAGCGCGAGGCCACTGAGAGGGAAACTCCGTTGTTACTGAAAGCTGTCGCCGTTGGTCTTGGTGCTGCGCTTGTTGAACTGTTTCTCGGTCAGTTGTGTTTTGCGCGGTGGCCACTACTCGCACCAGTCTGTGTGGGATTTCCCTCTCACTCGCAGCGCGTGCGGCCGCGACAAAGGCCGGATCGATGCGAGAGCTTTCCATACCACTGCGGGCTTCCCCGGTGCTCCTTTCTGCGCCGCTTAAACTGTGAAAAAACATGGCCTTTTCTTTTTCCTCCTCGTTCTGTTCAGCGCGATCAACATCTGTGGTAGTAGTCTTAGTTGAATAGTCACTGGGGTCTGTGGTAGTAGTCTTAGTTGAATAGTCACTGGGGTCTGTGGTAGTAGTCTTGATTGAATAGTCACTGGGGTCTGTGGTAGTAGTCTTGATTGAATAGTCACTGGGGTCTGTGGTAGTAGCCTTGATTGAATAGTCACTGGGGTCTGTGGTAGTAGTCTTGATTGAATAGTCACTGGTGGTACAAGCAGACTTGAGCTCGGGGTTTACTGTCTGGTTGAGCGCGACTGTCAGAGTGAGTTTGAACTCGCTTTTAAACTTCTCCCCGCTTGGACTGTTGATCCACTCACGCGCGCCGTCTGTTACAATGTCAGCCGACTCGTCTGATTTACCAGAGTTTTCCTGTGCGCTCTCTGAGTTTCTAGATGTAAATGTACTACCGGTACTACTAGTTGTGGTAGAGGAAAAATAAGCGGCGGAACTTTTACCATCGAGAACTGGAGCGGCTGGCACCGACTCCAAGTGTGAATGCTCACTTGCGCGGCCCACAGCCCGACTACCTGCGCTGCTCAGTTTGGGAGTCAGGGGAGCCAAACTCGGCCAAGTAGAGCTAGATGTGGATCTAGCGCCCGCCTCCAAGCTCCCCAGTTTTCCTTCTTCCCCTCTGTCGCCTGCCCGATCAGGTGATAAAGCTGGAGATAAATAAGGTGATGTATGACGGGCCCCCTCCTCAGCCCGCCCCTCCCGTACCCCTGAGCGGGTTGTATTGACCACAGCCGCCCTCGCATCCTCCGCCTGGCCCTCACTGCAGGCAAACTGACCAGCGCTTGCTGTGGGAATTCCCGTGACCTCACCTGGCCCCGCATACCTGTCATAGCTGTGACTCGCCTTTACAGCACGGCTCGCTGGGTCACCAGTTGTGGAGTCAGAGCGACAGTTTACATCTCCTGCAGTTGTGGAGTCAGAGCGACAGTTTACATCTCCTGCAGTTGTGGAGTCAGAGCGACAGTTTACATCTCCTGCAGTTGTGGAGTCAGAGCGACAGTTTACATCTCCTGCAGTTGTGGAGTCAGAGCGACAGTTTACATCTCCTGCAGTTGTGGAGTCAGAGCGACAGTTTACATCTCCTGCAGTTGTGGAGTCAGAGCGACAGTTTACATCTCCTGCAGTTGTGGAGTCAGAGCGACAGTTTACATCTCCTACAGTTGTGGAGTCAGAGCGACAGTTTACATCTCCTGCAGTTGTGGAGTCAGAGCGACAGTTTACATCTCCTGCAGTTGTGGAGTCAGAGCGACAGTTTACATCTCCTGCAGTTGTGGAGTCAGAGCGACAGTTTACATCTCCTGCAGTTGTGGAGTCAGAGCGACAGTTTACATCTCCTGCAGTTGTGGAGTCAGGGCGACAGTTTACATCTCCTACAGTTGTGGAGTCAGAGCGACAGTTTACATCTCCTGCAGTTGTGGAGTCAGAGCGACAGTTTACATCTCCTGCGCTTGTTCTTTTTTCACGGAGAGTCTTTGATCTGTCGTCGTGATATTGTGCTTTTTTGTTATCTCCTTCATTATTTAAAACACCTAGCACGCTGTAGTTCTGTGTGGGTGGGGAACTGACTTGAATTGTATCTCGACTGTTAGTTTTTGCTTTCTCAGTGTCCTTGTTCAAACATTGCCCTTTCTGGCCGTCTCTACTATCCTTAACACATTGATCAGCGAGCTCTCCACGGGTATTGGAGCCGAGGCCGCGTGCTGTCAGTGGTGGCGTCTCGACCTGCTGCCTCGGCGACAGGGGCGGGGAGACCGCGGGTGTGGCGGGCGGCGAGGACTGGGACGGGCGTTTCCTCAGCTTCTCCTGGCCGTGCTTGCCGGCGCTGATGAGCGGGATGGTGACCATGGTGACCATGTTCAACTTGCCGGCCACTTCTGGTCCCAGACTGGTCTCAGGCCCGACACCCCCGCAGCTCTGGGAACCTGGCATGTGCCGGACTGGCGGTTTTTTCCTGAGTCCTGTGAGATTTTTCGCGTCTCCGCCCTCCCCCTCCTCATCCCCCTCCTCTCCGTCATCGCCATCCCCATCATCCTTCCCCTGTGCCAGGCCTCCGTATGTGGCGCCAGCCCGCGCGTTGCCCTCGTGGTACGTCTGTCTGTCCCGCCAGCTGCTCGAGGCGGCGGACACGGGACTCCCGCCCTCCCCGTTACTGTCCGACTCTCCGCTGTGCCATTCTGGACAGCCGCCTCCACTGTCCTTCAAGCGACCGCTCGCTGGTTTAGAGCGCGGAGTCTGCTCCATAGTTTCGGCCCAGGCGCTCGGGGCATCGTGCTCGTGTCCTCGACTGGTCGCGGGTTTGGTCGAGTCCGGTCTGGGCATGGCTCTCTTGGCAAGCCTAGTTTTCCTGGCGCCCAGAGAAGCTGGCGTGGCCGAGGGGATGTCCGAGAAGTTGTCTTCTGACTGGCTGCTGTTGCAGGAGGACCAGTCGGCGTCAAATAGGGCCCGGGCTATCCGCTGGGCCGGCCCCCGCGCCCGCTCCTCCATAGAGTCGTCGGCGTCAGCGTTCCAGCAGGCCAGCACGCTAAGCCTCGCGTCCCCCGGGCCCCGCGGGCTCTCGTGCGGCGTGGACTGGGCCAGCGGGGTGGAGGACAGCGTCTTCTTCTCCCCAGGAGATCCCTGACCCTTCTGATCCTTCTGATTCTTGATCCCCGCCACGGCGCTCCTTACCACTAGGTCTGAGCTTGGGATGAGAACGCGAAGAGCTTGAAGCTTCACCGGCACCTTGCTGTCTGGGTCGCTATGCTGAGGAGACTGCAACTCTCGACGACGGTGGTCGCCGTAACTTAAAGGGCTCAGTGGGTTCTGCTTTGAGCGCGTTCGCCGCATCCCTGGGTTCTTTCCGTCTGGATCGTCCTCGTAAAGGACATCGAGCAGCCTGTCCCCAGAGTGTTGGGAGCCGCTGTAGTTCCCCTCTGTCCCGCTGAAGTACGCGTCGCTCATGTCGCCGCGCTCCGGCTCGCTGTCGAACGTCATCTCGTGGAAGGCGCTAGAGCTGCCGAATGAGTGCTGGGACAGGTTGTCCAGACTGTCGTCCGACAGGCCGCCTAGGGACAGCCCGCTCTCGGAGGCCGCTGTGGCGTCGGGGAAGAACGGGCCGCTGTGGACCAGATCTTGCAGGCTTGAGCAGCCCCGCCTGGCGTCCGCCTCAAGGTCATCCCGAGATAGCAGGTCGTCCTGGGACGTGTATACGTGGGACGCCTGGAGGTCGTGGGCCGACACGCTTCGCGTCACTCGCGTGGCATGGTGCACGCGTCTCCTGCCGTCCGCGCCGACAGCCGGGCCGAACAGATGGACCTTGTAGGATCTTCTCGGAGACGGAGAGCAGCGGTTGCGGTAGGAAGTGGTCGTCAGTTTGGCCGGCTCGCCGCCGTTGATGTAGCAGAGCCGCTGGCGGGGGGACGAGGAGGAAAGACTTCTTAGGGATGCGAACCCGCGCCCCTCCAGGCAAGGCGTTCGTGCGGGGGACAGAGAGTGGTAGCGCGGGAGGTACGGCAGACTGCGACTCAGTCCGCGCTCCATGCTGGCTTTCGTTAATATTATACTATTTTCTGCGGTAGATGTTTTCAAAACCCACTAACCGCTCTTCTGGCGCATTGGACTCCTGGAGCTATTTCGGAATTCTAAAACCTAAAGCTCTTAACATTATTTTCTCATGCAATATATCCTGGACTGTCTAACATGCTTCTCAAGATTGTGTAGGCCTCAGGACCGTTTTCTAGAAGAGCCGAAGCGTAGACGAAAAGGGTGCTCTTTCTTCGAAAACAGACAGAGACGGATGTGAAGAAATCCGTGTCTTAGTTGTTCAAATTCTTGGTCATTGCCCAGATATTTTCTATATTGCTCATATCTTCCTGTTCATATTGGCACTGGTCCCTGCTCAATCCAGACCGTGTCCGTCTATGTGATCTCCATGTCTAAGCCAAGTCCCTGGGCTGGAACCTAGATCTGGGCTGGCTGACCAAAGCTGAAAACCCGCACGGAGAAGTGACCCTCTCTCTCTCTCTGAAAGACAATCATGGTCAGGGGAGTTAGACTAGAGAACCTGACAGCTACAAGTCACATTTAGCCATGCATGGGCTTCGGTTGTACAACAGTTTAGAAAACAAAGACCTTAGCCTTCGCTCCATACACAAAACCATACACACACACACACACACACACACCGCGTGCGTTTCATCCTTCTCAAATTCAAAATGGGTCAAATCCAATGTTTATGTTCACAGATAAAATAACAAGTATATATATTTGTTTTGTTTTATACCATCAATTGAATAATCTACAAAGTAAAGCCCACCTCTCTTCTAGCGATATGAGTATCCTATTCATATTAGTCATATTTCCCCACATGGTTTTCAATTAAGCCTGGATATAACACGCTTCGCGCGAAAAGATACATAATTATGTAATCAAAAGGTGTTGTTTTTAGTATATTTTTTTAAGTCCGCGTATTAATTTGAAAGTAGTTGGCAATCATAAAACCATGTGAAACGACGGTGTAAAATATCCATTTCTTCTAGTAGCAAAGGAGGGAGGAGAGAGAGAGAGAGAGAGAGAGAGAGAGAGAGAGTAGGAGAGGAGAGAGAAAGAGAGATAGAGAGAGAGAGAGGAGGGGTTAGGGAGGGGGGAGGTCGGCTTGAGTCCACAGGCTGCAGGAAGCAGCAAAGCGTCAGCCTATGCCCGTACAGGCGACTATACACAACCATCCTAATTTTCTGCTGTGTACCCTCGCTCAACTCTACAACCAGCAAAACAGGGGATAGCTTTTTTTTTACTGCCTTGTCCTTTGTTGCACTTAGTATTTTATTATAACGTGTGGTTTGTCGTTATCATAGTAAAGAAGACTCTCTCTCTCTCTCTCTCTCTCTCTCTCTCTCTCTCTCTCTCTCTCTCTCTCTCTCTCTCTCTCTCTCTCTCTCTCTCTCTCTGTCTCTCTCTGTCTCTCTCTCTCTCTGACTATCTCTTTGTTTTGCACTCCCCACGGTGCTCTCTCAAACTTATGTATCTCTCTATTGGTCTATCGGTATATTATCTATATATCTCTCTAGCGTGACTGCTGTTTTGTCTTTTTCAAAACTAATTAGAAAACGCGTGCGTCTTTAAGTTTAACTGTGTTTAAGCTTCCTGCAGTTCTGGGCTATAGTCAGATTTGCCTAAAACGTGTGGAGAGAAAAGAACCCATGTCTAAAGACAATCAAACTGATTTAGAAAGAGATAAAGAAATGAGGGGGGAAAATTCAAGCAGACAACGTTGGTGATTATACCCTTGCCCCAGTACAGCTGGCAGTTTCAAACTTAATTACCTCAGCAGGTGTCTGACTCTCGGCAAGCACACCACGTGACTGCGCGAGGCGGAGGAGGGGGGTGTTCCCAGAGAGCCGGCAAAATGCCAGCCTGTCCGATTTACTGTGCTTCAAATCAGACAGTGGAAAACTTCTTATGTGGTAAGCAAGCCCTATCTCAAACATAATTTCATTTTTTGTTGGGGGGAAGAGCTACCATACACGCAATTATTAAGATAGGTCTGATGTGTAGCTGCTGGACAATCGCTTTCAAAAGTATCATTTTGTCCCAGACTCAAATCCTGGCTACGACTGTACGAGCGATCCTACGTTTTACGCCTTCTTTTATCAGAAAACTGGGCTTTAAACATCGCTTCTCCACTGTAAGGTCTGTCTGGTGTCTTGGTGCAAAAAGCGAGCTACAAGAAATAACGGTAAATATCATGACCAGTTGGATCCTTTCAATAAAACGGGTTTCTGATTTCCATCTCCATTCCATCGCGCTGCCCAGTCGAACAAGACACGCAGGGCAGTGACAAGACCTACAAAAAGGGAGGCAACCCAGCTGAAGTGACGCATCCGTTCCCTGGTGGAGGGAATCGGGCAGAGTTAGCACGGCGTTCTACAGACTAGATTACATACATTAGTATTAATCTACCACCATTATAAGACAAAATATGGGTCCAGGCTCGGTAAATCTCTCTATCTATCTCCTCTCTCTTTCTCATGAAACACGACCAAGCATACGATCCAGCCCACAGGAAAGCAAGCACAGCGTTGTACAAAGCATTCTCTTCACGGTCGAGTCCCGGCTTGAACCCCAAGAAGATTTCAAGAAGCGCCTGTTGAGAGGCTTCTGCCTGAGCAGTTGATGAGTGACACCCAGAGAGAGAGAGAGAGAGAGAGAGAGAGAGAGAGAGAGAGAGAGAGAGAGAGAGAGAGAGAGAGAGAGAGAGTGGGGGGGGGGGCAGGGACGGTCTAGTGCGTGAAGAACTGATCTCTACACTGGTCAGGTGTTCAGTGTTTTCAACAGCTCCTCCCGGAGTTCCCGTGCTCTCTGTATTTCCAGGCCCCATGTTGTGAGACGTGACGGACAGTCCTCGGTATCATAGCGCCAAGCGGAGTAACTTCTTTCTTGGTAACCCATGGGATGGTATCATAGCGCCAAGCGGTGTAACTTCTTTCTTGGTAACCCATGGGATGGTATCATAGCGCCAAGCGGTGTAACTTCTTTCTTTGTAACCCATGGGATGGTATCATAGCGCCAAGCGGTGTAACTTCTTTCTTGGTAACCCATGGGATGGTATCATAGCGCCAAGCGGTGTAACTTCTTTCTTGGTAACCCATGGGATGGTATCATAGCGCCAAGCGGTGTAACTTCTTTCTTGGTAACCCATGGGATGGTATCATAGCGCCAAGCGGTGTAACTTCTTTCTTGGTAACCCATGGGATGGTATCATAGCGCCAAGCGGTGTAACTTCTTTCTTTGTAACCCATGGGATGTTAGTTTGAAAAACGCCGTGCTCTCCAAACAAAACGCGTGGTTTTCTCGAAAGCAAACAAACAAAACAATGAGCCTGCCTGGCGATCTGCCCATCTGGGCAGCGAAATTCTCTCCTGGTTTAACAAACCCCGAGTTGTTCAAAGACTGCCAATAAGGAAAAATTAAAGCAGATGTCTTAACAGACAATGTCATTGGAATTTTGGACACCCATGTCAATATCAATGTTGATGTTTCTTTTAATTCTCATTCGTTCCTTTCCATGTTTCCTAGATAAAGAATATAAAAAAACAACCATTTAAAGTGCTTGTTGAGATAGCATGTGTATGCGCTTTGTAGAGCACCATGAGGCAGAGCTACCATTAGGAGGCAGACCCGGGGACAATTTGAAGGAGCGGTGTGGTCTAGAGGTATAACCAATCTTCTCCTAGACTGTGGCAGGACGAGTCGGTGGAGGTTCTAAATCTAGAAAGCGCAATAATAGTTTTGGGGCGGTTTTCACTGTACATCTAACAGCTGCTGCGCAACTAATATGGGCTATCACCTTTCCACCACTATTTCCTCATGGTAGGCTCAATTTTACTAACCTGCACTTAGATGACCTCTCACAACGTTTGTTATTCACACAGAATTGAACTGCACCACCTGCAAACCGCGCACACACACACATACATACATACATACATACATACATACATACATACATACATACATACATACATACATACATACATACATACATACATACATACAAAACATACATACATACATACATACATACATACATACATACATACATACATACATACATACATACATACATACATACATACACACGCTGTCTCTGTCTGTCGGCCTGACTCTCTCTGTCTCTCCCTCCTTCACACCCACACGTACCATGTCCGGACCTAGCGAGGCAGCTCCTCCCGGACCTAATCGGGTTACGGGCTTACCGCTGCTGTTATTGGGATGCCATCACGAAACAAGCTGCTCGTATTAACCAGGGCGGCCGCAGTGGAATGCAGCGGTGACGTTTGCGACATTATATCCCCAACTCGCCCAACTCTGTAACGCTGGAGTGATAATTTATCCAAGGACGCGCACTTGCAGGGACCCCTGAACACAACCAACCTAAGTTTACGCACTGTGAGATAATTTGGTATAATATTAAAAAGCTAATATATTTTTGTGAAAGACCATTGCAAAAGTTAACTAAGTAGTAATTGAGTTTGGCACCTAGGATTTTTTTCTATGGACAGGTGAAAAAGATGCACCACAAAAACTTTAAATAGTTTTGAACAGACTATTTAATGTTATAACTAGGGAGTACGTACAACGGAATCCTAAACCAGTACTATGGGTATTTGTTTTTAATAGTAAAAACTCTACTCCAGGGTCTGAGTTAGCCCAAGACTTAGTGCTCACGACAGGGTGACCCCCATGGGTGACCCTCAGTTCTGGTCATACAAGTCGCTGGCGATTTGTTACCCCTGGCAATAATGTTACATTGTTAGCACGGGCTGGGGATACGCGGGCATTGTCAGCAGGTGAAGGAAATGGGCTACTACTTTACTAGTCTTGCTGTGAGAACGTACAGAGAGCTGCATGCGGAAATGTGCTCGGAAAAAATTCTCTCGATGGTTTAGGCGGTACAGTACATTACTGATTGTTTCGTGTAATGTGTGTGTGTGTGTGTGTGTGTTTCCTGAAGCTTTTTCTAGAGTGTGCGCTATATACTCGACTCCTAAACTTTCACCCCGTCAAATCCCTCTGTTCTGGTCTTTGTAATAACTGTGTAATAACTGTATGAATATATAAGCACTAAAGCTACATGTCCCAACTTGAAGAGGAGACAAAACAAAACCATGAAGAAAAAATCAAACGAAACAATAATGGTACCGGTAGCTGTAACTAAGAAAAAGAAAAGGGGAAAAAAGGAAAAAGATAACTAAATAAGTATACCGTTAAAGTCTTCCATTCGTATTTAACATTAACTCATAAGTTATCCCTTACACAGATGCGGAATTTCACCCAGTGACAAGTGACTCAATGGCGATGCGAGGAGTTGGTATACATGACTGCACGTAATTCTACTCCCAGTTTAATAACACAGTACGGAAATATATGAATATCTGCAGCCGATGCCTTGGACTAACATTAATAACTAATTAACTGTATAAGAATGCATACAGCACAGAATCACGAAAGCACACACAGACCTGCTACACACACACACATTGTCCCAGTGAGAAATCAACCAGATGGCCACGCGTACAGGACAACAAATCTGCTGGTGTTGCTGGTGTTGCTGGGGCCGACACATTCAGACATTCTCTGCTAACCGCACGCGCCACCTCTGTACCGGCTGGTGCTGCACACAAACACTAACAAATACAACATTAGATTTAAGCTCCTCGAACAGAAGCACGCGCGCGCGTTAAGGTTACGTCTGCGTCACTTGGTACACCTGGACGCGTACTAAAGCCACAAAGTTCTATTAATAGCACTGTTAATACACACCTGTGACTATAGCGTGTTTCAAAATGATCGCCTTCATTGTGTAGAGAAGGTATATGTCGAGGACATTGTAATGCATATCTATTTTCAAGGATCTACTCATTTTGAAAAGTCCACAAAACAATGTGTATTAGTCTTAAGAACCAACGGTGCGTTTTTTCCCGTCAGATAAAACATACTTATTCTGAAAGGCAGCCGGCTAATTTCTAATTTGGGCAGGATTGCAAGTTTGAAACATCAAGGGATGTCTTTCCAGTATTGCTAATTGCGTCTATTTTCTTCCATAGAGATTAAATGATTCTATTTGTCTTTTTTTTATCTCCTATAGAAGAATATGATTTTTTTTTCTGTTTTTCCTGATTCTCAAACAAGGCACTGTTGGGTGTTTCCTCTCATTGGCTTACCATGATAGAAACAGTATAATAATCTGTTTGTTGAAATCATTCTCATTGTCCTACACAATGTACTAACAGCTCTGCATAACACGACGTAAGACTCACAGATAGAGACAGACAGACAGACAGACAGACAGACAGACAGACAGACAGACAGACAGACAGACAGAGGCAGACAGACAGACAGACAGACAGACAGACAGACAGACAGACAGACAGACAGACAGACAGACAGACAGAGGCAGACAGACAGACAGACAGACAGACAGACAGACAGACAGAGATCCGGCAATCACTCTAACCATATCCGCCACCTGATGGCCGCCAGCCTCTGTGACAGTCCGACCATCACCTCAGTGAACCCTGACACTCCTCACGAGAAATCTCGGACTGCGCGCAGTCAGCGTTAAACCTAAGAGTCCATATGAGCTCTCAGCATAGATTTATATAGTTATAATTTATATGTCTATGGCTCTCAGTGACCAGTCCCAACCCGGCTCTACACTGACCGACGCTATCGGTTCCGGGTGGATGCACTTCCGCGTGAGTGGCTTCCACACACACACACATCTACGACCTCTTTCATTCTCTCTCTCTCTTCCTCAGATCATCTCTCTCTCTCTTCTCTCTCTCTCTCTCTTCTCTCTCTCTCTCTCTCTCTCTCTCTCTCTCTCTCTCCCTTCCTCTCTCTCTCTCCCTTCCTCTCTCTCTCTCTCCCTTCCTCTCTCTCTCTCCCTTCCTCTCTCTCTCACACACAACACATCTACTCTCTCTTTCTCTCTCTCACACATCTACTCTCGTTATCTCTGTCTCTCTCTCTCACACACACACACACACACAAACAAATACCAGAGAAATACCATACAATCCACACCTAGGTCCAGATCGCTCCAAGCAGCCCTAGGCTCTTTACCTGCCAAGTCTGGATGATGTCCCACCATAGATCTATAAATAGTGCTATTTATAGATCTATGTGTCCCACTCATCTAGATAACGTGGACAGGAGCCACCTGGACACTCAGGGGACTCACTATCTCACTTGAGATCTGGGCTACCCCACATAGTTCTATTTATAGAAATCTGTGGGGCTACCCCATATTCTAAGGGATGCACTGGATGCACTGTGATTCGGATAGTATGTGATACTCTCTACTCTTGTGCAACTGGATAGATCTATAAAGAACTATTTATAGACCTATGTGCAACTGAAACTTCAAAACACGAGCAGATGGTACCCTTGGGAAATGTGCTGTTTACGTGGGACTTCCTGTGTTCAGATTCGTTGAGATAGGAACTACATGTACCAGTATACACTGGTAGACAGGTTTCATTGTGAAAGTATTGACGCTTGAAACGAGAGAAAGGGTAAGAAAGTTACACAAACAACAGAGAGAGAGAGAGAGAGAGAGAGAGAGAGAGAGAGAGAGAGAGAGAGAGGGGGGGGGGGGGGGGGCTGGGGGAGAAATTATGTGAAACTTTAAAAATTCACACAATCTCTCTCACAGAATTTATTTATGTTTGTCTCCTCTCTTTTTTGTGGTTCGGTACCTGCATGCCTGTCTCTCCCTCTGCCTGTCTGTCTGTCTGTCTGTCTCTCTGTCTCTCTCTCTGTCTGTCTGTCTCTCTCTCTCTCTCTCTCTCTCTCTCTCTCTCTCTCTCTCTCTCTCTCTGTCTCTGTCTGTCTGTCTGTCTCTCTCTCTCTGTCTCTCTCTCTCTCTCTGTCTCTCTCTCTCTCTCTCTCTCTCTCTCTCTCTCTCTCCCCACTCATTAAGTGGTTGCGCAATGCGAGGACTACGTGCTCACTCCCTGCGGCTGTTTTCCCTCAGTGGCGAGTCAGGTGTGAGCGCGGGCAAGGCTAAGACAGGCTGCCTCAGGTCAGGCAGGAACGAGAGGGAAGCTACAGTTTCCAGATACGAAGAATGGCAGGGTGGAAGGAAAGGGCTGTGCTGTTACGAAAGGTTGCTGTGTGGCTTCAGGCTTCGGGGGGGGGGAGTATGTTACTATTTTCCAGGCTCGAGTTAATACAAACTGTAAGACCTCGTCGATGACTTCCTCTCTACATTTAAAATCTCATTAATAAATCTAAGTTCAATACACCATCCCTTGGTTTTATCTTTCCAAAAAAAAAAAAAAAGAACTGGGTGGCGCCATTATGCCTCTAGCCCATGGCTGTTGAAGTCTTTTTCTGATCGCTGTACGCTGTAGTTGTGTCCAAGGTAATGTATCAGGAAACGTTCAAGTTGTGACATAGAAAAGGAAGGTTATGTATCAGGAAACGTTGGGCTCAAGCTGTGACATTGGAAAGGAAGGTAATGTATCAGGAAACGTTCAAGCTGTGACATTGGAAAGGAAGGTAATGTATCAGGAAACGTTGGGCTCAAGCTGTGACATTGGAAAGGAAGGTAATGTATCAGGAAACGTTGGGCTCAAGCTGTGACATTGGAAAGGAAGGTAATGTATTGCTTCCAAGCTTGACCTCAAGAAAGAACTAATACGGCGACGGGTCCCCGACTCTGAATAGCCGGGACCGGACTTGACCCAGCACAACGCGGCGGCCAGAGTGGGGCCAAACAAGGGATCGGTTAGAAGATCGCGCGCTCTAGCCTCTGACCACCGGTGCGGCATCCCTGTAATAGGAAACTAATTGCGGTCCTAGAGCGCTGTGCCAGCATCGTGACGACTTGATCGCACAGCTGTGAACAAGAATGTCCATGGAGAAACCCAACCCGGCCTGCAAGGGAGGTTACCACTGCATACCGACTAGCCAGGCTTGCATTAGATCATAACCTCCCTTGCCGAAGCAGTCAGTCTGTGCAGTAGAGCGGTTCACGTGTCGGTGTTGTGTCAGACTACCACTAGTACCAGACTCTAGAGCGCAGCTGTTTCTCTGGGGCCGAGCTTTCAGCTTAAAACAACAGAGGCCTCTCACAGTGTTTTCAGTGACTTATCTCGGTAGGGGCTCAGAGGCCAAGTCGTTCTGCGATAAGTTTGGGACCCAATACATGTATTACAGTGTAAAATGAGTATCATGGTTCTCAGTAATGTCAACCGAAGACAACGGTTCTTCATCTTCATCTTTAACTAAAAGACAATACCTACTATTTCTCTACTAGTAGCGTTCATATTAATGTAATGTTTTCGCTTTCTCAAAAAATTGTTTCGATTTTGGTTTTTGTGTAACCATGTTCAGTTTGTTATAATCATATGGGTCAGGTGTAATACCATGTCCAAGTCAAATTTCCCCCCAAATGGACAAATAAACATTAATCTTATCTTATCTTATCATATCTTATCTTATCTTTTTTTTTTTCACAAACTCATTTATTTGTTTATTTATTTATTGTGCGATAATATATGATAGATACTGATCAAATACTGAATAATTGAAATGCTTCTTTACATTAAAAAGAATTATACTAAATGCATTATTACTTGCTTGGCAATGTTTGCTGTGTATAATTATGAGTATCTTGCCACGTCATACAACATGAATTATTACTTAAGGTATTCTTCTTCATTAAATATTGTTCCATTTGATAAAGCATATTGTTGCTACATTAGGTTTACTATAATGTGATTTAAATAACTTATCAATACTAAGTAAACGTTATAAATATTGCACATTACTGTTGTAGATATTGTCGGTAAAGCTCCTGTTATTGTTGCTTATTTGTTGAAGTTTTGTTATTATCAAATATTACACTATTTTTTTGTTGTTTATGATGATGATGATGATGATGATGATGATGATGATGATGATGATGATAGTGGTGGTGGTGGTGGTGGTGGTGTTTTTTTTTTTGTTTTTGGGTTTTTTCCTCTCAATAAATAATACCGTTATAATTATCGGACTTGCGACCCTATGTTCCACAAGGAATCAAGAGGCTGAAACTGAACAAAAATCTTATGCTTGTTAACAGCAATGTTGTAATTATTCACGTTATCACTATTTCGATATATAATAATCACTTGTATCGAGTCTCTGTCCCTTTGTTAGCATTACATAGAAAACGGGAAATGAAAACCTGAAACAATTCGTGTAGCCATCTAAACGTGAAGATTATAACGAGAAACTTTTAACATCGGCGCTAGACTCACACGATGCAGCTCTACGCTGATCATTGGATACAATTTTATTTTAGTTCGTTTTATTGTAATGCCCCTGAGATGAGTGATAAACAATTGGAGTTAGGTGTTAACTGCAAGCATATTAAAACCTGTTCATACCTTGTCTAGCTTATACTGTTCTTGAAGTGTATTTTAAGCAACTCAGAGGAACTCTCTAAAGCAAACACACAGCACATCAAAACACACACACTTCCCGTGTTAGGAAATAGGAAGGTTGCTTAAAACAAACGCTTGAGCTACAAACATAACTTCTCTTTATTCTCCCCCTCTCTCTTTCTTTCTCTCTATCTTTCTCTCTTTCTCTCTCTTTCAATTTCTTTCTGTCTCTGTCTCTGTCTCTGTCTCTGTCTCTGTCTCTGTCTCTGTCTCTGTCTCTCTCTGTCTCTGTCTCTGTCTCTCTCTGTCTCTCTCTCTCTCTCTCTCTCTCTCTCTCTCTCTCTCTCTCTCTCTCTCTCTCTCTCTCTCTCTCTCTCTCTCTCTCTCTCTCTCTCTCTCTCTCTCTCTCTCATATCCGCCCCATCCCGCCCCCGCCTCCACCGTTTTTTTTTTCTTTTGTTTTTTTCCTCCACCCAAAAACAACAGTGGGACACCACGGAGATAAAAAGACAAAGAGGCGTGAGGGGAGATTACTAGGCGGGGGGTCGGTACACAAATATCCAATCCTGTAGAGAATCAGTGCCTGGATCTGGCGGATTAGATCTGTTTTCCTGCTGCTCCGACTATGTACCAGGGCGCCAGGAGTGACGGGCAGTCTAAGAATTGTGTTGTCTGGAGCTAAAAACGCTTTGGACGGAATGCGAAAACAAAAAACCAGTGCGGTAAGTGCTGGCTTATTTGGAGCTTTCCTGCTTACTTGTGTCAAAAGTTTTGTTGGCCTCGTGAGCTTGGCGGAGCAGGGCCCATATTTGTGTTTACACCCCCAACCCCAAAATATTTTCGTTCTTAGTCTTTCTCTTTTTCTCTCCTTCCTCCACATGTGGGGGTATTTTTTAACAGTTTTTAACCTTGCGCATCCATAATCATAATGTACGCATCTGATCTGGTCCACTAGAAAAAGGTCCCTAAAATTCCAACATTCTCTTCCCCCCTGACACATGAGGACGTTTGCTTGGCACTTTGTGTCTGACCAGCGTGTGGTAAATATGTAAGGTCTGGCTCTCAAGTGGCGCTGCTTGGATTTCATGATCATCACTCGCGTATCGATTAGCAGTTCACAGGACTGGACCCAATGCTATTTTTACTATTATGTCCATTTATGAGACAGCATTGTTTACTTAGTTCTATGCACACCCAGACATCGGTATGGGTGACCGATCAAGTTTCAGAACAGGGTTTTTATCCTCCCATTCAATGTTTCATTCTTACACTCTATTGAACGTTCAGATTTTCTTAAAATATACTTCTTTTTTAATTGGTTCCTTTTCTTTATATACACTAGGTAAAAAAAAGAGTTGGTATGCAGGGTGTTTTGTCATCGATACATTTTAACATGTACCAATTCCTCCCGGAAGTCTGGGGCGCACAGTAGAGAAGAGGCAGAGCGGCTGACAGCAAGTTAAACAGAACGGCCCAGAGGCGGTCTTTGTACGACAATACATGTACAATGTACTTTTTATGTAGGACTAGGAGACATGGCCAGAGGCGGTCTTTGTGCTACAATACATGTACAATGTATTTCTATGTAGGACTAGGAGACATGACCAGAGGCGGTCTCTGTGCTACAATACATGTACAATGTATTTTTATGTAGGACTAGGAGACATGGCCAGAGGCGGTCTTTGTGCTACAATACATGTACAATGTACTTTTATGTTAGACTAGGAGACATGACCAGAGGCGGTCTCTGTGCTACAATACATGTACAATGTATTTCTATGTAGGACTAGGAGACATGGCCAGAGGCGGTCTCTGTGCTACAATACATGTACAATGTACTTTTATGTAGGACTAGGAGACATGACCAGAGGCGGTCTCTGTGCTACAATACATGTACAATGTATTTTTATGTAGGACTAGGAGACATGGTCTGAGGCGGTCTCTGTGCTACAATACATGTACAATGTACTTTTATGTAGGACTAGGAGACATGACCAGAGGCGGTCTCTGTGCTACAATACATGTACAATGTATTTTTATGTAGGACTAGGAGACATGGTCTGAGGCGGTCTTTGTGCTACAATACATGTACAATGTACTTTTATGTAGGACTAGGAGACATGACCAGAGGCGGTCTCTGTGCTACAATACATGTACAATGTATTTTTATGTAGGACTAGGAGACATGGTCTGAGGCGGTCTTTGTGCTACAATACATGTACAATGTACTTTTATGTAGGACTAGGAGACATGACCAGAGGCGGTCTCTGTGCTACAATACATGTACAATGTACTTTTATGTAGGACTAGGAGACATGACCAGAGGCGGTCTCTGTGCTACAATACATGTACAATGTATTTCTATGTAGGACTAGGAGACATGGCCAGAGGCGGTCTCTGTGCTACAATACATGTACAATGTACTTTTATGTTAGACTAGGAGACATGGCCTGGGCGGCGGGCCCGATAACCGGACACAACAGAGCCACGCCAAAGACCTTATAGCTTATATAGTTATAAGGTCTTTGAGCCACGCTGATTACCGAGGGGAACGATTTGCACGTCCACACAATGTACGCCTGGCATGTGATAGGCCAATTATTGAGACAGCTCTGGAAAACAGTCACCGTTAGTATGTGGACAGAAGTGAGGCGGGGGACAAGGGGTGTAGTCAGTTGGGGCCATAACAATCAGAGTGAGATCATGCAGGAAATTGGCCTCATGTGAACTCGCCCAGCTCTTGTCACGGCCTCTTAGCACAGGAAACTATGACGCTGGTCCCGCTCTCTGCTCTACTCTTGTTTTGATCTCTGAATTCTTGTCGTGCTTGTCTTCATTCATTTGTCCCAATCTATAGACTCCACACAGTCCGTCGGAATCTCTCCGTCTCTGTATTTCTTTTTCCGTATATAGACCCTCTGTTTCTCTATCTGTCTATGAGTGTGTCTGTCTGTCTCTCTCTGTCTCTCTCTGCCTCTCTTTCTCTCTCTTTCTCTCTCTCTCTCTCTCTCTCTCTCTCTCTCTCTCTCTCTCGCCTATCACGGAACACATTGTTATATATGTGAAATTCATTAATGACGAAAAAATTACAATAGCTTCTCAGACGCTCTATTACCATTTATCGAATTGTTGGAACCATTAGTGTTCTTTGATAACGTGTTCCGATATTTTGGTATACCATGCATGATACTAAAAAAAAAATAATAACAAACAATCCAACAAAACCTCACCAAACACGCAAAAACAAAACAGCAAAGAAAAACCAAGAGAGAGAGAGAGAGAGAGAGAGAGAGAGAGAGAGAGAGAGAGAGAGAGAGAGAGAGAGAGAGAGAGAGAGAGAGAGAGAGAGAGAGAGAGAGAGAGAGAGAGAGAGAGAGAGAGAGAGAGAGAGAGAGAGAGAGAGAGAGAGAGAGAGGGAGAGAGAGAAAGAGAGAGGACGAGAGAGAGAGAGAGAGAGCGCAAAATGAAAGTCACGTGGGGCACGTGGCGGCGCCGCGCCTGAAAGCCCGGACAGAGATGAGCGAGGGAAAGCGCCGTCCTCCAGGTCAAACTAAAACTCTGAAGAAGGGTCGTACAATACCGTCCAATAACAACACCGGGGAGGTCGCCAGCTCGGCCCATTAGACTGGGTGCCATGTTTCTCTCTACTGCCAGGCGCTGACCGTCTCAGTCCAGTAGATGCAGATACATTGTAGTATTATCACAGTTCAAAAGGCTTTGGTTATAAACGGTCCGGTGGCTGCTATTTCCTAAACATTGGTCAGATACTGAGGTCAGATGACCATACAATTCGGTTTACTCGACTCCGATACTGAGGTCAGATGACCATACAATTCGGTTTACTCCGATACTGAGGCCAGATGGCCATACAATTCGGTTTACTCGACTCCGATACTGAGGCCAGATGGCCATACAATTCGGTTTACTCGACTCCGATACTGAGGTCAGATGGCCATACAATTCGGTTTACTCGACTCCGATACTGAGGCCAGATGGCCATACAATTCGGTTTACTCGACTCCGATACTGAGGCCAGATGGCCATACAATTCGGTTTACTCGACTCCGATACTGAGGCCAGATGGCCATACAATTCGGTTTACTCGACTCCGATACTGAGGCCAGATGGCCATACAATTCGGTTTACTCGACTCCGATACTGAGGCCAGATGGCCATACAATTCGGTTTACTCGACTCCGATACTGAGGCCAGATGGCCATACAATTCGGTTTACTCGACTCCGATACTGAGGCCAGATGGCCATACAATTCGGTTTACTCGACTCCGATACTGAGGCCAGATGACCATACAATTCGGTTTACTCGACTCCGATACTGAGGCCAGATGGCCATACAATTCGGTTTACTCGACTCCGATACTGAGGCCAGATGGCCATACAATTCGGTTTACTCGACTCCGATACTGAGGCCAGATGGCCATACAATTCGGTTTACTCGACTCCGATACTGAGGCCAGACAACCATACAATTCGGTTTACTCGACTCCGATACTGAGGTCAGATGACCATACAATTCGGTTTACTCGACTCCGATACTGAGGCCAGATGACCATACAATTCGGTTTACTCGACTCCGATACTGAGGGCAGATGACCATACAATTCGGTTTACTCGACTCCGATACTGAGGCCAGATGACCATACAATTCGGTTTACTCGACTCCTATACTGACCACTAAACCAAACTATCAGGCTGCTGCCATTGACTTGCAGTTCTAGATCCAATCACTAAGGACTGACAGTCTGAGTTCTTAGAGCGGTCAAGCTGCGACCATCGACTTGTAGTTCTAGAGGGTACACGCATGTACCGCTATACCAACATGGCTGACTTTTGAGGCTGCGACCATCGACTTGTAGTTCTAGAGGGTACACGCATGTACCGCTATACCAACATGACTGACTTTTGAGGCTGCGACCATCGACTTGTAGTTCTAGAGGGTACACGCATGTACCGCTATACCAACATGACTGGCTTTTGAGGCTGCGACCATCGACTTGTAGTTCTAGAGGGTACACGCATGTACCGCTATACCAACATGACTGACTTTTGAGGCTGCGACCATCGACTTGTAGTTCTAGAGGGTACACGCATGTACCGCTATACCAACATGACTGGCTTTTGAGGCTGCAACCGTGACTTGTAGTTCTAGAGGGTACACGCATGTACCGCTATACCAACATGACTGGCTTTTGAGGCTGCGACCATCGACTTGTAGTTCTAGAGGGTACACGCATGTACCGCTATACCAACAGGACTGGCTTTTGAGGCTGCGACCATCGACTTGTAGTTCTAGAGGGTACATGCATGTACCGCTATACCAATATGACTGGCTTTTGAGGCTGTGTTCATCGACTTTAGTTCTAGAATCGACCACTAGACCTGCATGAATGACAGACCGAGCCCAGCCGATCACCAAAAAAAATAAAAATAAATAAAAGCCAACCATGGATAACGAAGATCAGTTCTTAAAAACATTTCTTGCCACTTGGGTGATGTGAACTTAAGCCGTCCACAAAGCCTTCTTCGAACAAAGGTCGACATTTAGAAAGAAAAAAAAAGCATGCCCTTGTAATCAACTGCGGGAAGCACCGGGGACTCGGCATGCAGTTTACGGCTTGTCTAAGTTAGCTGGACACCCCCAGAATAAATAAACCGTTCCGCATGAAACCGGTGCTGCTGCCTCCTAATCTCACAGTCAGTTCAAAACGGGAAAATAAGTCCCAATTAGAAAACAAAAAGATAGAGACAGCTTTCCAGCTCTCCGCTCTTGCCCTGTAGGCCCCGTTACTTCACTGTTTGTGAAATTCGTCAGTGGCGCCGGAACCATTACACAGAGGTCGGCCACTGGTCAAATGGCAGATCCGTTAAAAAAACAAAAAGCTTTTATCCGCAGCGCAAACACAGGTCGCCGCACGCATTCCTTGCGCCGTCGCTTAGTCCTCGCTGACTGGCCGCAATCACTGCACCGGGGGGGAGCAGAAACAGAGAGAGAGAGAGACAGAGAGAGAGAGAGAGAGAGAGAGAGAGAGACAGAGACAGAGAGAGGAAATAGGAAGAGAGACCCGTACAGAGAGAGATAGAATTTCTTTTTTGTTTTTAGTGAAGAACTTTCTAAGGGTAATGGCAAAATTAACAGCAAAGACAACGAGTAGTATATGAGAAGAACTAATGCTCAGTCAGGGAATGTTGTCCCCGAAGTGTCAAACTTGCGATGTCCTCACAAGGAAAACCATCAGTACGTCTGTTATGAATTATCAGCGACATGTGTAAAGACAGATCTTATAATTTGTAGCTCCATAATATTAATGGATCTAAGTGGCAGGCAAACAGCGTACAGTCGGCTAGATGAAAGGGTCTTGTAGCGACCTATTCCCCCTGAAGCGCGCAGTGCTAATTAATAAGACAATCAGTTTTTGTCAATAAGCTGCATACGACCGCTGTGGACGTGCCAAGAGCTCAATCAGATGTGAAGGCTGCACTTGGCTCTGCTCGGTTGTCTTCAGGCAGACCTGCTGCTATTTTGATAGAGTTACTGCACACAAGTGCTGGTGTGTCGCTTAGAGGAAACGTTGGTACATAGTTTGATGGTTCAAACTACCGATGCATAAGTCAAAGTTAGTACATAACGCCCGTACTGAGCGAGTGTTTGGCGTAGTACATAACGTATGTACTGAGCGAGTGGTTGGCGTAGTACATAACGCCCGTACTGAGCGAGTGTTTGGCGTAGTACATAACGTATGTACTGAGCGAGTGGTTGGCGTAGTACATAACGCCCGTACTGAGCGAGTGTTTGGCGTAGTACATAACGTATGTACTGAGCGAGTGGTTGGCGTAGTACATAACGCCCGTACTGAGCGAGTGTTTGGCGTAGTACATAACGTATGTACTGAGCGAGTGGTTGGCGTAGTACATAACGCCCGTACTGAGCGAGTGTTTGGCGTAGTACATAACGTATGTACTGAGCGAGTGGTTGGCGTAGTACATAACGCCCGTACTGAGCGAGTGTTTGGCGTAGTACATAACGTATGTACTGAGCGAGTGGTTGGCGTAGTACATAACGCCCGTACTGAGCGAGTGTTTGGCGTAGTACATAACGTATGTACTGAGCGAGTGGTTGGCGTAGTACATAACGCCCGTACTGAGCGAGTGTTTGGCGTAGTACATAACGTATGTACTGAGCGAGTGGTTGGCGTAGTACATAACGCCCGTACTGAGCGAGTG